>QLSS01000210.1:0-22460 GCA_024372645.1 Trichomalopsis sarcophagae | reverse complement strand
ATATTCAGCATTGTAAAAACTTTATAAGATCATAAATGTTTTTAATTTATCAAAGTTTTAACAAAAAATAGAGTGGTATCCCCGTTAGGCCTAATCCACTTTTTAATATAGTAATTGACTCGAATTTAATAATGTAAAAAAATCAATGATTGTTAAGATTTTGCAGTATTGTTAATTTTAATTATTATAATTTGATATAACGTAACTGTACAATGTAAAATTTTATTTTGTTGTTAAATTGATGTGATATATAATGTTAGCAATATTCAAAATATATGCTACGTAAGCATCAGGATTACTTATTAAAGATTTAGGTATAAGATTTTCTTTTTTACGTAGTTTCAAAATACGTTGAATATTCAAAGTCATATTGGTAGGAATTTCATCTAAACTCGAAAAATGTTGAATGATTTCATTATTAAAAATTTCATAAAATTCAATCTTTTCATTGAATCTATTCAATTCATGTTTCATATTATCATATTCCTGTTGTAAATCAATTAAATAATTTTCATAATTTACTTGATCACGTTCATGTTCCATAATTTGATTATTTACTTCACGTAAATCCACATTGTCCTCTGGAATCAAAAAATTTTGAGCCGGATTCCATTCCATCCTGAAATTATTATGTATAAAAATGTATAGGAACATTATACTTTTTACTGCATCATATTCTTATCAATTTACTGTTAAATCATGTATTAAAGAAATTTTAATGCTAATTTTGTATCAATTTTTTACTATTAATTAAAAATTTCATTCCAAACTATGTTTTCGATTTCTGAATCGTTTTCATTTTCAATCTGAATGAATAGTTGATTAGGATTTTTGCATCTAGATAAAGCTACATATAATTGACCATGAGAAAATAATGGTTTTTTCAAGTATATCCCTACAGTATCGAAACTTTGACCTTGAGATTTATTGATAGTCATAGCGAACGCTAAGACTAAAGGAAATTGTTTTCTGTATAAAATAAGTGGCAATGAAGATAAATTTCCGGTATTTAAGGTGATTCTAGGTATAAAAACTTTGTTTCCGATTTTTTCCCCAGTTATAATTTCGGCTTCAATGTTATACTTAAATAATTTAGTAACTTTTAAACGTGTGCCATTACACAAACCGTCAGTTATACTTAAGTTTCTTATTAACATAACAATGGCCCCAGTTTTGGTAAAGTGGTATGAATTTAACCTCTTTTTTTGTCTTGATTAAGCTACTTCTAACAATTACGTTGAAAATTAAATTTACACTAAAACAAGAATCGGGGGGTTGGCGAGCGCAGCGAGCAGGGGGGCGGAGCCCCACTAGTATATATATATATATATATATATATATATATATATATATATATATATATATGTGTGTGTGTGTGTGTGTGTGTGTGTGTGTGTGTGTGTGTGTGTGTTTGTAAGGCTTAGGCAGAGCAGTCTTTCGACACCGGATCCCTACCGGTACTACAATAACATACTACTTCGGTGGGGCCGTTCATAGCCTAAATGTCTTCTCCTTTGAAGTTTGACTATTCCGTACGTCCCCCGTCCACCAAGGTGATTAGGGGTTCAGGGTCAAACACGTCTTCTTCTTGCTGCATCTACCAGTCGACTGCTTCTATCTGCATCGTCCGGTTATGTACTTCTTAAAAAGTAGTCCTATTAGCAGCGTGATTTAGCCTATCACGTTGCCTTCTTCTACCTTCTTCGTCTTTTCTGACCTTTTTGAGGATGTCCGCAGTGTAGTTGCTTACTGCGTCCCATCCTTCGGCCGAAGTCATCATAGCTGCCATCAGAGACTCAGGAGATACTTTGATCTGCAGTGGGCCCTCGAGTTCTACTCGCTCCTGTTGGAAGCATAGAAATGCACTGAATACATGCTCGGCGTCTTCAATTGTATTTAAACACGTCGGGTAATCCGGACTATCCTCCAAATTAAATCAGTGTAGATATGCCCGGTAGCATCCATGTCAACTCAGGAACTGCATTAGGTAGAAGTTAACTTCCCCATGTCTTCATTTGATCCAGTCATCTATATTTGGTATGAGGCGGTATGTCCACCGCCCCTTACTGCTGGATTCCCATCTTTTCTGCCAATCTGTTATTGTCTTCTTCCTTTCGGCCTCCCAAGTATCTTCGTTGGTTCCGCCACTGTCTCATTGCTTTTTTTCATAGATCCTTTTTCTCTCTATCGCTAGTAGGTCAATTGGCGGAAGTCCTGCTATGACGCAGGCCACCTCGTCTGATACCGTGAGGTAAGCAGACGTAACCCTAAGTGCATTTCGTCTGTACACTGATGATATTTTCCGTTCATATGTCTTAACCAGCATAGCTTTCGCCCAAATAGGGGATCCGTACAACATGATTGACGTACTGACGCTTACTAGTAGAGTCCTGCGTTTCTGGATAGGTCCACCCACGTTCGGCATGAGCCGTGTAAGTGCTGCAGAAGTTTTTGCCGCTTTATTGGCGGTTGCTTCCAAGTGTTGCTTGAACGTAAGCTTTGCGTCCAAGGTGACACCTAGGTATCTAATATTCGGCTTAGAGGTAATTTCATGGCCGCCTATCGTCAAGGTAATTGTTTCCGTTTTCTTTCTGCTAGAGATTAAGATTGCCTCTGTTTTATGGCCTGCAAGCTCTAGGTGAGCATTATTTAGCCACTTCTGTATCTCCATTATCACTTCATTGGCGATGTCAGCTACTTCTTTTTTTTTGTTTTGCTACCACAACTAAGGCTATATCGTCTACAAAGCCAACGATCATTGCCCCTTGTGGTAGTTCAAGTCTAAGTACCCCATCGTACATGATGTTCCACAGTGGAGGACCAAGTACTGATCCTTGGAGAACTCCTCCAGTTACTTTGTAGCTCATCGTGCCCAACCCGGTCTCGTACAGCAGGGTTCTATCCGTGAGGTAGTCAGATATTATCCTTCTGATGTACACAGGCACTTCCATTTTTGATAGTGCCTGTTGTATCTTGCTCCAATTCGCTGAGTTAAATGCATTTTTAACATCGAGGGTAACAACGGCGCAGTACTTTTTGTACCACCTTTCCACCTTTTCCCTCTTATTACTGAGCGTGCTCAGTATTTACTACTAAGCCGATCGCGTCTAAAGTCGATCTACACTTACGAAAACCATACTGATGTTTCGCTGATATATTATTATATGATTATGCCCTGCATCCTACTGTAGATTATGCGTTCGTATATTTTGCCCTACGTGTCTAGCATGCAGAGCGGTCTATACGACGATCCTTCTTCCGGCGGCTTTTTCCAGGTTAAAGGAAACTTTCCTTCTTTTAGACATATGTTATACAAGTCTATAAACTCCTTTAAATGGGCCTGGATAGCATGTTTCAACGCGATATTGGATATGCCGTCAAGTCCCGAGGCCTTATTGTTTTCAATCCTACGGCACGCTGCGAGTAGTTCCTCCTCGGTAACTAAGGGTATCTCTTTTACACGTGTTTCATGCTCTATAACACATGGAGAATCCAGCTGGTTCGGAAACAGTGTTGTTACCACCCTTTTCAGTACATCTGGGCACTTCGGTGGAGGTATGTAACTTCCCTTGATTTTCTTCATTACAATTTTATAAGGTCGGCCCCAAGGATTATCGTTAACCTCGTCCTGTAACTCCTTTAGGCACCCTAGCTTGCTTTCTCTAATGCTATTTTTGAGATTTCGCTGAGCTTCCTTTATTTCGCGGTTGCGGGTCTCCACGGTCTCTAATCCTCTACCGGTTCGATAGTATTTCTTCCTTGCCCGTTGTTCCAATCTCCTTGCAGGATAGCAGGCACTCCGCGCTTACCGTGTCCCAAGCTTGGGTGAGTTGGCTCTTCATTGTATAGCCTTCTCATTTACTGATCCCGTTAACTGGATATTATCCAATACCGTCAAAAAAAGCTCTTTGTCATAATCTTTTGCTCTCCACTGTATTCTTGTACTTCTGGAGGCAGTACAGAGTTTCTGCTTTAGGTTGCCTAGCTCCATTATTATCGCTATGTGGTCACTGTTTGTAAAGTGGTCGCTCACCATCCATTTGTCTATCTGCCTTACAAGACAGTTACTGACAAAAGTCAAGTCTATGAAGGACTTTGCGTCTCCTCTCTGAAACGTGGGCGTGGTTCCTTGATTTAGTAATACCAAGTCCAGGAGCGCAAATGCTTCCAGTAGCACTTGTCCCTTTCTGTTAGTACGCGGACTGCCCCAATCAATCGCCCATGCATTATAATCTCCAGCTACTATAGCTGGTTTCTTATCCCAGGCGTCCTGCACCAGTCGGTCTAATAGCTGCTAAACTGCTCTATAGTCGCACTAGGCGGGACATAGCAACTGTAGATGTGTATGCCCTCTACCTTATCTCTTACAAAGCCTTCTTCTTTGATCCTCATCTTGCTCTGGAAGGTAAGATCCTTGCATGCCCAGATTGATGCCTTACCTGAGGCATCAGGTTCCCATGATGGCTCGTTTAGATCTCTGTTCTGCTCGCTTACGAGAGCGAGGTCGACCTCCTGTTCTCGTACCAATTGGCGAAGGAGGTCTTGAGCAGTTTCGCAGTTTCCTAGTGGTTAAGATTTAGTTGGACTATTCTCATTATCTATTTCTGATCTTTTCCACCGCTTCCTGGTAGGCTGTGACATGGTTAGCCTGTACATTTGTTCCTTTTTCACGGCACAGAATACACCTTGGTTAATTTCGACAGTTATTCGCCTTATGCCCCGTGTTACCGCACTTGCAGCAGCAGTTGCTTCTATTTTGAGGTTCTGTGCATCGATTCGCTATGTGGCCAAAACCCAGACATTTGTAACATCTGAGCGGCTTTTTTCCACTGCTATATGGCCGTATCCTGCAGTTAACCCATCCTCTTTTTATTTTTTGCAATTTCGCAATTTCGGTCACCATCTGGGTTGGTACCCGTATTAGCGCGATTTGCGTATCTCCGTACGACATTCGCGAGGATTTTATGGTCAAGTCGTCGTTTCTCTTTTCTTGGTTTACTTCCTTTTGTAGGGCTTCCAGTATATCCTCCTTCGTAGTGAGCATGTCTAGATCCCTGATTTCAAAGATTTCCTCCTGTTGTATGGCTCTTATTGTAGCTCCATCGTCCAAGACTGTCTTTACTGCAACTTGCAGTTTTGAAGTATCTACTTCTTTAGATCGTGTGAGCTCTAACAGGAAATCCCCTGCCACAGTCTTGCGTATTTTCTTGACGCTTTTCCCTAAGTCCTTTAATGAAGGATCGGCCTTCATTTTTGACAGTATCTCTGCGTAGCTCTTCTCTTCCGCAGCCTTAATGACCACAGCATCCGTTATATGGGGTCTAGCTCTTCCTTGCTTATCCTTTCTGACCCTTCTGCTGTTTTCAGCGTTTGGAGCAGTGTCATCTTTTTTACTCGTTCTTTTTTCTTTCTTCTTTCCTTTCCTTGTGACAACTTCTTGCCACGATGACTTCTCTGGCTGGTTCTGCTGTTTTTTAGCCTTCTTCTTTGGCCTCCCAGGGGTAACTGGAACTTTGTTTGCTTCGTCTGCTCTTTTGGCCCGTAGAGTCGGGGTAGTCTGGGTGGTCTTACCGTTCGTTCCGGGACGTTGGCACTGTAGTAAATCATCCTCTGCGCTGCACAAGCTTTTATAAATGATACCAAGGCTTCGTGCCATGCCTTTTATTGTCTTGTGCACGTTGTGCTTGTCTTTCAGGAACTCCTTAAGTTCCGGAATTTATTCTTCCAGACGCTCCAGCTGGTCGTTTCGTCTTTCTAGGTTGCAGTCCCAGTTTGATTTACTGCCTCCTTGGTTTATTACCTGCTCCTGCGAAGTTATTGCCACTTCTTGGGTAATTTTTATTGGACTCCATGGCATTAGTTTCTATAAGGCTTGTCGCATTTATGCTTTCCGGGCCAAGACATCCACCTCGGAAGCACTGCGGTCGATGAATGACGACGTTCCGGGGCCCGCTTGCTCACCCCTGGCGAACGCCGGCACTGAGGATCCTACCTACCGCCGTAAACGTGTTTTCTTTAGGACAACCCGCCATTTTTGGTTTATTAATCGGGATTCCTTTCCCCTATCTGGTTTTAGCTGTCTGCCCCTCATATTTTATTTTTGCGGTACCCTCCACTGCTATGGCAAGCATCCCCCGATCCACAACCTGGGGAGGCGCCAGATGGGAATAAAACTAGCAACTTTCCACACTGGTGTGTGTGTGTATGCGTGTGAGTGTGTGTGTATATGTGTGTGTCCATGATGTTACTCGAATCACCCTGGTCAAGTGCCAATGGATCTATGTTGCGAGAGTGTGACAGATTAAATTTTTTCTTAGCCCTGATTAGATTACTCGTAATAACATCACTTCGGCTCCCAGTCATGTTAGGACGATGAGACAGTATATCCTCGATAGTAGCAAACTCGATAGTAGACAGTTTAACAAACAACTGTTACGATGACTCAGCATGTATTCTTTATGAGTTATGCTGGCGAGTGGACTTGACAGGTGGTGCGTCGAATTCTCCACTTCATGCAGGTTCTCATGTGTATGTCTCCATCCCATCTCCAGGTTGAACACTACAAGCATTGCTCTGCGCGATAATCAACTCCAATAAATGTACATTTCATAGCATTGTTGAATCCAGACAGCGGGCGTTGGACGATGGTGCAGTTAGCGTGGCGGACGCAGCAAGAAGACTACAGCCAGTTGTTCTGGCGTAGCTTCGTAGCGTCAGTCACTTGCAGCCAGTCGTTGCGTCGTAGGTGTAAATGCGCTCCTTCGCGAGTGCAATATCTGAAGCTGGGCTGCATTATGAGATGAGCTGTCATTAGCTCTGCAGCCCAGGTGATTGCAACCACTGGGATCCCCTCTATCCGACGAATCAGAGCCTATCGAGTCGCTAAGGATATCTAAGGATGATTCCTTGATTGCTGCTGTTATTGCTGCACTTTTTCCGATTCGCTGCAGCGGATAGGGATTGTGTGGTGTCAGACGTGCGAGCAGGACGTGCGTGGAGAAACTTTAAGCGTTTGTTCATTGGAGTCATTATTGGTACTTGATTTATCGACCTCCAAATTCGAATTGTTCTCGCTTTAGCATGTCCTGAAGATATGGACGATAATGAGACCGTTGCTTATAGATTTGAGTCCTCTAATCATTGGTCTGTACACTGCATGAAAAAATTCCCTGCATTTGTAGCAGTAAGCGGGTATACCCCTTTTCGGGATATTTTTTTGTGTGCGCATTACTCGCGCGTCGCTACTCGCGAGTCGGACCGTTACAAACCGAGTACGAATATTAACTGCATATAACATTTTACTTAAAATTTACTATTTTTTTCTCTCCTGCCGAATGCGATAAATAGTATATTATGCAACTAGGAGGGAAAATTGGCTATTTTTAAGGAGGGTGATGTTTTCAGCATGAGTGGGAGTCAAGGGCGCTGTAGGCGCCCGAGACGGACATTTTGAAAATTTTTTAAAATTTTCAACATTTTAATATTTTGGAAATTGTTTCAACAGTTTTTAACGATTAAAAAAAAATGAATCGATTCTCCGATTATTGTAGGTTCGGTCTACCTATATATGGGGCGAAAATGAATTAATTGATACATGTATTGTGATCAGGGACTCTCGCTCTACTTTTTGTGTGACGCTCGGAAAACCCCATTTTTGGCCCAGTTTATATGCGCCGAAAATGGTCTTTTTTATGCACGTGTTATAAAAAGACTATTT
The DNA here is from genome assembly GCA_024372645.1 of Trichomalopsis sarcophagae. NCBI lineage: Eukaryota > Metazoa > Arthropoda > Insecta > Hymenoptera > Pteromalidae > Trichomalopsis > Trichomalopsis sarcophagae. Next base: position 14,743 of record QLSS01000210.1, on the reverse strand, counting down.
CCTCCCAAGGGAGTAATTTTTTCTGCAAAAAATTACTCCCTTGGGACTAGTTTTTTCCCGCTGCTAAGAAAAACTCGATTTTCTATTCATTTTACATGCATGGAGAGGGGCCTTTTTCGCGCACGTATCATAAAAAATTGCTTCCTTCTAGAGGAAGCTTTGTAATAGTAAAATTTTCGACTTTCACAAAAGTAGGTTAAAAACCTATTTTGAGGTTTGTACAATTCGAATCACGTGTTTTTACAAAATGTCCGTATGGATGTGCGTGTGTGTGTGTATGTGTGTGAGTACGTATACCGCAATATTTTCGAATCGAGGCTATGAATATCTACAAAATTAGGCATTTTTATCCGTTTCGAATTCCGAATTGGGGAAAAGAAGTTATATTTTATTTTCTCAATTATATTTTTTGGCCATTTTTTGATTTTTGAAAAGCAATGTTTTTTTCAATCATCTCATTGTTACAAACAATTCAGCTTTAATGCATTTAAAAGAGAATTAAATTACCTTTCTTTTCTTGTTTGGCCCTCCAGATCGACTGCACTGTTCGGTAGCAAATGCAAAAAAGGTGGTTTTTTCAAAATAAGGCATCTTCGAAACGAAATATCAGAACCTCGCAAAAAAATACGATGATGGGTTATGAGTCAAGCTATATACCACATAAATTTCAATGTATTTGACTACGTAGTTTTTGAGTTAGAAATCAAAATCTGAAAAAAATGAATATTTATATATTCAACGTTTACGAGAATAAAAAGGCTTATATATATCTACAATTTCAGGAAAAGGTAGATTTTTTATGCGTCTTGGCTAAGTTCCTTGCGCAGCTTTTCAAACCCCATGGTTCTCAAGATAACGATGATTGAATTTCTTTTTTTTTAATTTTTTTGATTTCTTGTATCTTCAAAACTAAACAGTCAAACGCTTCCAAAAAATATTTAGTGGTTTGCCATAACGAAAACTAATTGCTGCAGCATTATGCTTGATACATCACTTTTATACGCCTTCTTTGTCTCTTGTTAAAAATTATAAGATAACTCATACATTCGATTATAATTTTTCAAGTCAGTGGCTAATTAAGCTAATTTTTGTAAGAAATATAATATATTTACGATTTCTTGACTTCGGTAGGGATATTTGTAACAATAAAATTAAGTTTTATGATTTTTTTGGTGACGATCCAAGTGACGCAATTTATTTCTATAAGCAAACATGTATTTAAATCACTATCACTATTTTTATCACTAAGCTTCTAATTTTTAGTTAATAATCGACATTAAGGAACAATTTTCTCCTACCGTGACTTACTTTATTTTGATGTTGGCTACCTCTGTAATTTTTTTTGCCATTCTGGGACCCATACAGGAACTTTTGCACTATAAAAAGGTATCTCCAAGAATTTTTTGGTGGTTGTAGTCCAGATCGAAATCTTACTTTCAACAATATTAAGGTTTAAATGGCTTATAAGATAGGTAAAACATATATATATATATATATATATATATATATATATAAATTTTACAAAAAAAGTATATTCATGTCTATAGCGAAAAATGCTTTCCTGCGGAACTATGAATTAATTAATTTGTGATAAAAACCCAAAAATTGCCGAAATTGACATCTTTTTTCTCTACCATTTTGGTAAAAAGTAATTTAAAAAACTGAAACAATTCTATATTCTATATAAAGAAATATACTATATTCTACACTACGCCTAGTCTAGATTTTTGAATTAATCTTATATTACATATCATACTTGTTTGAACCTTTTTTCAGTCAAACTCACTATATACAGGTTGATTTGAACGGACACCACTAATAACTCATCAAGGACGCAATTGAAAACCGCTGCTAATTATTTGTCACGTAGCTTCCTTTAACATTATGCATCGCTTTAATATCTGAATTGCTTCGACTTTATATATAATTCTATAAAGTTTTTGTAATTTTTCGTTTGATAGATAACATTATTTCAATCAATTATATATACATAATCAATTGTAATTCGCTCTTTGTTTTCTCGCATAGCTATAATTGTTTAAATTATATTATCATGTATAGTTGATGGCATGCCATCAACATGAAAATAAAATTTGCAAACTTTTTATTTATTAATAAATTTTTTATTCATTTATTGTATTTATTTAGATTTAAGTATTTTTCGACTGTGCAATCACACTATTATAAATAGGCTTACATACTGGCATCTGACGGGAGGTATACGTATCCCGCACGCACCTAGAGCGTTTCTTTGTCTTTTACTATAATAAAGCCTTGGTACTTAAACTTGACTCTTTGTCTCGACATTATCTTGTCCTTCTCACTACCTGCATTCCATCAGGTTATGGGCCAGTGAGGCTGGACGCTTCCACCGCGCAAAGAGTGCGACGAAAAGTGCCAAGTTTACGACGTGAGGTGCCGCGACGCACGCCTTTGTTTCGCGAGAAAGTGAATCTTCCGACCCGGACACTTTGTGAGTGCAGTGAATCGATCGAAGGGAGAGAACTAAAGGGCTGTGCGAGAGTCTGTACTTTCGTTATTTCCTGCACGAGGGAACGAGATTCATCGTCGGGAGGATCCGTAGAGGAACGTTCTTGCTCGACACGAGGCGCCATAGAGGCGACCATGGAGCCTTTGTCTTTAGCTTGTCCATCCACGAGTAAGTATTTATTTGTTATCTAAATGAAGTGATCTTGAAAATTTAGTGCTACGAAAATCGAATTATCGGGAGTAAAAATTTGATCATTGTGACAAATTACAAAAGTCTTTTTGTTAATTGAAAAGTGTAAAACGCGAAATTTTACGAGTACTAAAATCACGAAGTTCTAGAGATAAACGTAAAAAGCGCGAAAGAAATATCCGAAAAAGCTAAAATTTTCTTTGTAGCGCGAAAAAGAAATTTGGTTGCTTAGCCGATTCTGAGAATCGAGCAGGCAGGTCGAGACAGCAAAAAGGGGGGGGGGAGGCAACGCGTGACGAGCGGATACTTCACCGGCTGCTAGGACCGGCTCCCCTCCTTAGCAACGGCAGACCTAACTGCGCAAGCAATGCTCGCGCAGAGTCGAGAGCGCTGCATATAGATATACAGCGGTGCTGCAAGCGTCTGGTTGTGACGGGAGAGGAGAAGTCTCTCTCTCTCTCTCTCTCTATCGTGCTGACGGGCAGTGCGTTGTGCGTAGAGCCGCAAACAGCAGTGAGCTGCCTTATCGGTACGATATGGATTAATCGCGTTTGGTTATTTGAATAACAGTTTAATTATTTATCTTGATTATTATTAAATCAATAGTAGATACTTAAATTCAACAAGAATGAAATCACGAGATTAAAAGTCTTTTGATAACTAGATAAAGAACAAATTTGTTAGACACCGTTGATGTCAGTGGCATATTTGATGAACAAAAGAAAATTTAATTCGCATGGACCGCGTAATTAAACTAATTAAAAATATTTAAGAATATTTCAAAACCTGTGTTGGAAAAAAAAACTGCAGTTTAAAATCAAAATCGCATTTAGTGAGGGCCCCACTTAAATGCGTAACAGCTCAACTTTCTAAGCGAGTTTATGACACTGTAAAGGCTAATCCATCAGTACGCTAGTCCTTTTGTCATCAAAATAATGTTAAAGTCAACACAGTTACAAGAGCGATTAAATATAGAGCAGCGAGTAAAATCGTTTGTACCATGGGTAGGGAGATTTTACAGGACTAGGGTCATTAAGACAAGAGTCTTGCAAATAGAGTCGCGTCTATAGATCAGACACCCCTCCTAGAGAAAAATTAAAGATTGATTGACTAATGCCATACTGATTATCAACAGGTGCAGACAGCGAGGACTTCAGGAGGATTACTCTCAGAGAATGGGAGTCGGCGGAGTTACTTGAAGCTCCAGGCGAACCGTACAGTGGTGAGACGATCACACTGTTGAGGAAGGCTGACGGCTCTCTATACTTTAAAAGAACTAAACTTCAACTGCGGCGCTTCCACGCTAATCCCACGACTCAAGAACGTTCCACGATCGACCGTCATTGGCCCAAGAATGAGAAATTCTTTGTCTTCAACCTGCAGTACAATCCTAGCAGGGATTTCGTGACTAAGGCCGAACTATTCTCTCTAATGGAAGAGCAGAACAAAACCTTCCTCAAGGGAATTGAGTTGCTGGTAAGCAAGATAATTCCGCCAGCATCCACTTTGGCGGCAATCGAGTCCATACACGAGGTGAGGAGCACTGCTGAGACTGCACCACCGGTACCTGCAGGAAGCGAGAACGAGAGAGGACCCTCTAGTCTGAACCGGGGCTAGCCGGTTTTCTCCTCCTTCCAGATTGTTGAATCACCGTTCCTCAGCTCTTCAACTAGGCCTGCTCGTGCAGAGCAGTGGCAGAACCCCGAGTTCCAGGAGCTCATGAACTCCGTACCTGAGACAGAAAACTCAGCCTGGAAGGCAGAGACGGAGCTCCTACGAGTCCCTTGACTCTGGCTAGATTGAGCAAACCTCCGCTGATGAACAGGGGATTAACGAGGACGAGGTGTTTGAGTCATCAAAGGAGAACGATCTTCCCAACGCTGCCAAGAAACCTCGAGATAAGCAACAACAGCCGAGTCTAGGATTCTTCAATGGAAGAGCATGCTCTCAAATCGGCCAAAAATCAGCGTCTACACCCTACAGAGCACGAACTCAGGTAACAAAAACAACCAATGACTCAGTAAACAGACCGTTCACAACAGAGATGTTAAACGAACTTGTCGAGTGTAAGATTAAATTACTGTTGAAAGAAAAAGAAAAAGTTAGGAATATAATTATCAATAGAATTGATATTAATTACTATAATAAAATAATTAATTTATCAGATCCTAGAGATATCTTGAAAAAGCTCAAAGAGGTCAAGAGAGGCAGATGGACAGCCTAGAAGGGAAGGGGTAGATACTCCGGTCCTGGAAGACAGGAACAGCAGGAGCAGTTTTCAGGCGTCCAGCAGAGAGGTAGCTATCCGAGAGGAGGCGCCAACTCCCGAGGCAGAAGTCGTGGAAATGGCCGTGGAGGCAAATCCACCAGGGGAGGATACAGAGGCTCAGAGGGAGTATCTTCACCGCAAGCCATTGCGGAAAATTATGAAGGCACGAGTTATAATGCAAATAGTCGTATCGTAGAATTTATTGCAGATTCCGGTGCTACCGAGCATCTCAGTAATTCAAAAGTGTATTTCGAGGAATATAGAAACAATGTCAAAACTAAAATCGATTGTGCGAACCGAGAAGATAGTTTCGAGACCAAAGGTTTAGGGAAAACTAAAGTTACTACAAAAGATAGCAATGTATTAGTATTGAACAACATATTGTATGCTGACGAACTATCATTGAGACGCTTTGGTGATAAAGGTCTAGAAATCTATTTAAATAACAAGATTATCGATATTTACGATCCGGAATTAAATAAAAGCGTTATTTCTGGAATTTACGAGAAACCATTTTGGATTTTGAAATTAGTTGTCGATAAAGAGAATTGCAATAAAAGTTTTTACAATACTAGAAGCAAGAAAAATCTGAAGGTCGTCGAGACAAACAAAACGGATAATATTACCGTAAATAAACGTAACTCTAGTAAAAATTCGAACGAGAAGAAAGATGATAGTGAATTTTTAGACACGGTAAATAATAGGAAAACTCATAAAGCTAGCGATGAGATTGGCAATGAGGAGAATGACTTTGTTGATCCTAAATTATCTAAGGACACCGAGAAACTATCGGAAGCGATGCTATGGCATGTGAGACTAGGTCATGTCTCCAAGTCATATTCGAATGCCTTAGCGAAAAGTAATAACGGACTCATGAATCTAAATAAAATAATAAGTAATAACACTATATCAGAATGTCAAACATCCTTGCAAGCGAATAGCATAAAATTACCATTTACTAGTGTTTGTACTAGAGCGACGAGACCACTACAAATTGTACATGCTGACACCTTGGGTTCGATAAGCCCAGTGTCTCATCCAGGGAAATATAAGTTTGTCTTAATTGATGATACCACACGAGCGGCCTTGGCATTTCCTATTCAATGTAAGTCTTATGTACCAATTTGTATCGAGTCATTTGTAAAAAGTTTGCGAAACTTAGTAGGTTTTGAAGAGAAGTTCTGTTACCTTAGGTGCGATCGAGGTACAGAATTCACTGGCAACGCGACCCTTGAAATCATAAATAAGTACAGGGCGGAATTGCAATTAGCATGCCCTGATACTCCACAACACAACGGTGTCGCCAAGAGGTTTAATAGAACTCTTGCGAATAAGGTCATGATGTTAGATTCTGGATTACCAAACACTTATTGGGATTTGGCTGTAAAGGCAGCAGTTTATATTTACAATAGAACACCCCATAAGGCGACAGGTATGAAAAACCACCGAGAGAATTATTACGAAATCAATCACAAAGCGTTAGACAGGGAAAGCGATTCGGTAGTGCTGCCTATGTTAAGATAGCACGTAGTATAGACAATAAATTTGCACCTCAAGCGATGAGATGTTTTCTTGTAGGGTACGTTAGTACTGGATACATAATTCTTGTGCCTGAAGAAAACAAGCTGTGCGATAGTAAACATGTGAAATTTGTTGAAAGTAAGACATATAAAGACTTTGCTATAAAATGAGTAAATGAGATTGAAGATTCTGATTTGATCTTTTCTGAAGCACAAGAGACTGTGAATTCAGAGGAACTCAGTTTAGAACCATCCACAGAGGAAGGACCTGAGAATGTATCCGAAATTAAGAGAAAAAGAGGTAGACCAAAGAAAAAGGCAGAGATCATGTTCTTCTTATGCGAGTTACCAGAGATAGCCGAACATGAATTCGATCGCGAATTAAATGATTTTAAATATCATGCACTGTTAGCAAAAATTCATGGAGACCCGAAAACCTACAGAGAGGCAGTGAACTCGCCAGACAGAGAACACTGGTTAGATGCTATAAATTCTGAATTGAATGCTCTGAAAAACAAACAAGTGTATACAGTACTTGATAGATCAACTATCTCAATGTGTAGTAAGGTGTAGTAAACCAAATATTATAGACTCAAGATAGGTCTTTAAGAAAAAGCTGAGCTTAGAGTTTAAAGTCAAGGACTTTCGAAGTCCTACAGAGTTTTTGGGTATTAAAATTGATAGAGATTTTGAGAGACAAGCCATAAAATTAAGTCAAGCTGCTTTCGTAGACAAAATGCTAAAGAGATTTGGCTTTACAGAATGTAGACCTGTAAATACTCCTTAGCGAATCAGTGAGGTTGCAAGTCGCGATAGGAAAGATAGAAAAGAAAGTTATTATACTGAGAGTAAAATACCGAATCGATTGTATAGAGAAGCGATTGGAACCATTCCATATCTGGCAAGCGCAACCAGATCAGATATTTCATTTGCAGTCAATGTTCTTAGTAGGCATCAAGTCAACCCGACTGTGTTCGAATGAAATATGGTAAAGAGTTTTCCAATATCTGAATGGAACTAACAATAAGAATTACGAGCTGACTTTCCGGAATACTTCTGAAGACATGATTGCATATTTTGATGCGAGTCTATCAGATTGCAAGGACTCACTGACTACATGTGGCTATTTAATTAAACTGTTTGGTAATGCTGTGGCCTGGAGAACATACAAACATCAAAGCGTAGCCTGGTCGACATATCAAGCTGAATATGTAGCAATGAGTGAGACATGTCAAGAAGCAATATCACTACATAATTCGGTAACGATCATGTTGAGTAGAAATGTATATCCGATTGTCCTGCGATGTGATAATATGTCAGCGATATCTTGTATGAAAGTAAATGGAGGAAACAGACTTAGACGCGAACACTATGTGAAGGAGTGTGTTAACAAGCGATATGTGCAAATAGACTGGGTCAACTCGAAAGATCAACTTGCTGATATCTTTCTGCTCTTCATGTTCAACTGCATAACGACCTAACTTATAAAATATTAAATATGGTAAGCAAATAGTTAATTTGTTTCTTTATTATGTTTAGGTGACTCCAATGAGGACCTAGCTGATGATCATACCCAAGAAGCCAGTGATGGATCATGGGACTGAAAGGGCGTAAGTGTTACGCTTAGTGAGAGGGAGTGTTAGAAATAACACGGTGTAGCCACTAACGCTCACACGTACGGTCCTGTGGGGCACGCGCGCTCGCCATCTTCAGCGCTGCTCCCGCAGCGGTAGGACTCACGTACGCAGTTCAGCTTTGCCGCTCATGGAGGGCGCACGCATCTAGAGCGTTTCTTTGTCTTTTACTATAATAAAGCCTGGATACTTAAACTCGACTCTTTGTCTCGTCATTATCTTGTCCTCCTCACTACCTGCATTAAATCAGATTCATTTAGTTTTGAAGTTAAAACAATTTTAAAAAATTGCGTTTTATGGTGTATAATAAAAGAACGACGAACGTTAATATCAATTTTTCGCAGTAAAAAGATAGGTAATTTTATTCTCATTGAGGTACATATCAAACAATTTACTTTTATTAACTTTTCCAATAACTTTATTAGAAAAAACTGAAATATTGGAACTAAAATCACTATAAAAAAACCATACACAAAATATAAAAACGGACTTTTTTCCCACAATTTTCTAGCAAAAACAAAGAAAATGAGACTCGGTGGGTTCAAATTCACTGAGTAGAAGCTGAGATACAGGATTCTACATACGCGCGCGAGCACACACACACACACATCCGTGATACATTATCCTAAAACTCTATTTTTCGACTAAAAATGCGAGGGGAAGTCGGATGGTAACCTTGTATTTGACCTTGAACCCTTTTTTCAAGGTCATTTAAATGTGAACTCAAGGTTAAGCAGCTAGTCTAAAATCCCAACAACGTAATTCCTCTGGCAACACTGAAATCAAAAAATAGTAGAAACATAAGTTGTAAGATATCTTAAGAGTGGCCAAATGGTGACCTCAAATCGACACTGTCCTTTAAGGTCATTTCAAGGTCAAATTAATTTTTTTTAAACGGTTCCCGCTTTTTTGACACCGGATTCTGAAAGCTCGTAACATGTTGCGTTTTAAAAGAAGTAGTCAATTTTAAGTAGAAGAAAAGATTTTTATTATTTAGTGTACCATTTTCTGCTTTTCGTCATCATTATAAAATCAAAGTCAAAGTTTTACCTTTCTTTCAATTATTTTGAGTTATTTATTTATTTTTTTTAATAATTCTGTACTTACTAAATATAGTATCACTTACTTAATATCGATGGCTGAGTGAAATAAGGTCGTATCGTGGTGGCGACTCCGAGAACGTCGTATCGAGGTGGCCTCTTCAGAAATGTCGTACTGTGACGGCGACTTCGAAAACGTCATATCGTAGCGGTGTCTCGGTGTCTTTGGAAACGCCGTATCCTAGACGCAATTTTATTTTCTCTAATTTTGTAGTGGCAGCACTGCGTGATTTTTTAATACAACTTTACAAAGCATGAAATGCGCGTGAAAAATTCTGAAATAAAAAATCAGATTGCCTTATTTTTCATTGCTTTTGCATATATTATGAAAACTTATAACATCGAGCAAATCAAATTCAACTTGATGGGCGGATTAAATCATACTATTTTGATGTTTGTACACAAACCCCAAGCACATAAAGATCAGTCTCCGTCTTTAGTTAAAGTCCCCGAGTTTAGCTGACCAAGTTTCTAACATGCGTTGGGAGATACCATACGTAAAAAACATGGATAGCACCTCCAAGTTATGCTAATAAATATTTACAAGCCAATTGCTAATTACCAAAAAAACAGTCATAATTGCACCTCGGGTAAGTTATTACCTGGTTGAGCGGAAATTATTTTTTCTGGCTTAAATGGACAGCTGAGCCCGAGATCTTGAATTAAAAAAAAACAGCTGCCAATTCTTCGGCACGTAGCTTCCTCCAACCAAATTCATAGTTCCAATAGATGAAATGTTGTTTGAATATACTCGGTCGTTTAAATATTATTTAACATCACTGTGTCAGCAGCGCTCGAAGCGAGCGGTCGTGTTTTGCGCACGCGTACGTTTTGCTCGGAGCAGTATATAAAACTTTGTATATAAATGAAATTTAATCATGTTACTTTTATTTTAATAACAACATATAATACTGTCAATATAGCACCAATTGTGAAGACACCTCCGGATAAGCCGGATCGCAGTTTTCACAAATTTTTCCAACTAAATTGGTGAAAACAGTGATTTGTATAATTTGTGAGAACGCATATCATAAAAGTGATTTCGAGAAGATTAAAATTCCCGTGTACGTTGGTGAACTTTAGATTATATGCCAAGATCATGTCCTAGGAGACTTAACCACTAATACCTAACAACATATGCTAAGTGATGTGGCAAAGAAAACCATTGCACTTATAAAAATGTAAATATCAGAAGAAATCAGAAAACAACTACTAAACGAATTACACAATAAAACGGCTGAAAAACATAATACAACAATTATGGATTAGGAAAATAAAATAGAAAATCTTGTGGCAGAAAACAACCTATTAAAACAACTAGTAGCAGAACTGCAAGACAAAAATCAGCTTCAGAAAGAAATAATTGAAATGCAAAAACAAAAAAGCACAGTGTCACAGACAAATAAAAAATCATATGCAGAGGTTATAAGAGACATAAAGCCGAAACTAAAGCGACTCCCAAGTATAATGATCAAGGCCAATGACCCAAATCAGACAAACATAATGGAATTGTTCACGAAGTGTCTAGTTACAGAGAAGAACGTGCAAACTAATTATATACATAAAAAGAATGAAAGCGAAATAGAAGTCAGCTGTATGAATTCAAAAAGTCTAGAAACACTCGAGAACGTGTTTAATCCACGCAACTTCAAAAACTTTAACAGCTCATGTAAGGTACTGCACATGTACACCAATAAAAGGGACAAAACCAGCACAGTACAAGTCAATTCGTGAAAACAACAATAAGGTTTTTGTAGGTCATCAGTGCTGTAGAGCCTATGATCTAATAAACATTACCCCTTGTTACAACTGTGGAAGATACGGACATAGTACATCAAAGTGTAGGAATGATCCTGCATGTATAAAATGCTCTGATAAACACAACATGAGTGTATGGAATAACAATAAAATTGAATATGTAAGCTATGTATTTAACAATAATAAATTCAAAACAAGTCTACCAACAGATCATCTACCTACAGGCAGACTGAAGTGTTCTATGCTCAATAAGAAGATAAAAAAAATATATTAACTCTATTTATTACCCAATCGCACCTGTATTACTGGCTTGGGATAAAACAAGTGCAATTAAACAAATACACACAATACAAACTAATAGGCTAATATACCAGAGGTCAGTAGCACAAGGAAAGGAAGTGGGAAAATTCCAAAGAGCTACACAACTCCAAGGCACCGTCAGCAGAATTATCCAGTACACAGCAGCTGAAGATATTCAATAATGGAAGCACAAATAAATTTTATTGAATAAATACAAAATAGTATTTAGACTATATATAAAATAGTCTAAATACAAAATAGTATTTAGACTATTTTGTATTTATTCAATAAAATTTATTGAACAAGAGCGGATTTACAGGGATATCGAGACTTTTGATAAGGATAAAAGTAGTAATAATGATCTTATCCTGCACTTAAACATCAGAAGCCTAAATGCCAATTTCGAAAAGTTACAAATCCTTCTTAAAAGTCTAAAAATAAAACCATATGTTATTGTATGCACAGAGGTATGGAAATTAACACACTATCAGTATTATAGAATAAAAGAATAGAAATTATATTACAATCACGGCAACATCAATAAAAATTATGGTGTTGTGGTTTATGTAAATGAGAATGTTAAACATACTAATGATATGATTGGAATAGGTAAGCTTAAAATACTAGACACAATTATCTCCCTTAATAATAAAAAAGGAACTAGAGATCTCATCGTTATACAGATCACACGGACTAAGTTCTATAGAATTTAATCAGAATCCCAAAATCTATTTAGATCAGATAAAAAATGTAAAAAACTATATTATAATTGGTGATTTTAACATAAATATACAGAATTACAATCATATAAGTGTAGAGTTCCTAAACAACCTTCTAGAAAATAGTTTTCTCCAGGATTTACAAACACCACCAGACCAACAGACATAACTACAAATGAAGGAAAGTGTATTGATAATATCTTTATTAAAACTGAAGCGCTGAATACAAAATCGCTAACACTTATGACGCCTATTACTGATCATTATCCACTATTATTGGAATTAAAAAATCTAACACTAAAACAAGATGACAAACAGTTAGAAGGAGACTTTTATCGTTACAATTACAAAAAACTTAATAACACTGATAAGCAAGTAAATTGGGCAAAATTTGAGAATACAAAAGATCCAAACGAAAATATAATCGAAATAATAAAAGAAATACAATATTGCATAGAAAAATCGAAATACAAAAAACAGAACCTGCATAATTCCACAAAAACTCAGAGGAAAGACTGGATAACAAAAGTGATAGTAAAATCCTGAATTACGAAAGAAACATTATATCAAAAAGTAAAACAGCATCCGGATAATGAAGAACTAAAGTAAAATCATAAACAATTCGTTAAAAATCTAGATAAAGTTATAAAGGCAGCGAAAATCATCATGAAAAGAAAACATTCGAGCAAAATAGTGATGATCCCAGAAAACTCTAGGACTGCATTAATAGCAAAATAGGCAAAAATAAAAATAAAACTGAGACCACTATTAGTTAACTAAAAACTGGAGACAATACAATAATCACAAATAGAATAGAAATTGCAAATAAAATCAACGAATACTATTGCAAACATGGCGAAACATTGAATAATCAAATAATTACACCAAGAAATAAAAAACTAGATTACCTAAAAGCAATCCAAAAATAATCTACATTAAACCAACCAACGATTCAGAAATTATAAAAGTTATAGTCAACATGAAACTAAAAAACGGAGGTATAGATAAAATAAGTACAAGGATACTCAAAACTATTGCTGCTATTATTGCAGACCCCCTGGCCCACGTTATAAATCAATGTATTGAAATGGCAATTTGGCCAGATATGCTAAAGGCGGCTGAAGTATTACCAATATACAATGTTGGGAAAAAAATAAAATGGGAAACTATAGACCAATATCACTAATATCAAATATTGCTAAAATCATCAAAAAAGTTTGTAACGTGGTAGTTCGACTACACGTTACAAGCGAGAATTTGCGCCGCGAGGCACCGACAACCGCGCGACGTGGCAGGTCGAGCCACGAGTAGGCGCGTAGAGGGGGGAGTAGTTCGCGTGGGGAGAACGCGCAGCGCTGGCTCCGCGGCCATGTGTTGCCGCATGAGGAGAGCTCGCTCTCTTTTCGCTCCGATTGCTTCGACCGATAGGACGCCTAGACTCTCTCCTCAGCTCTCGATCGACCTCGAAGCATCCGCATCCGTGCGCCATTGGGGTCCACCTTCACTCTCGTTATCGTAGCAAGTAAGTAACAGTGTAATAGTGTGCGAACTAACTAGTGCGGCTGTGCCTCGGGTGAACGCGACGCGACGCGGTGAGTGTGACGCGATGATCTCGACGGACGCGGTAATGGCGGTGAACCGAGTGCCGTGAGGACTCGCCGCCGGTTGCGATTGATATAAGCTCTCGATCGTTCTCGCTATTGTTTCCTTAACGCTACCGTCGTCCCTCATTCAAGCTACCGTCTGCCTGTCCCACGCCCTAGCTCTCGATTCGTTTCCGCTATCGTTCCATTGAAGCTACCGTTGTCTTTCATGCAAGTTACCGTTTGCCTGTCCCACGTCCTAGCTCTCGATCGTTTTCGCTATCGTTCCCTGGACGCTACCGTTATCCCTCATTCAAGCTACCGTTTGCCTCTACCATGCCCTCGCTCTCGCACAAGTCCTCGCTATCGTTGCCCAGGTAGGGCGTATATCTCCTCGCTATCGTTCTCCTCCCGTATCGCACCTCCCCGCTATCGTTTCCCTCGCCCCTCCCGCCTCTCCAACCAGCTACCGATTACTGTACACTACCGAGCTACCGTTAGTACATAAATTAGCGATTAGGTTAAGTTAGTCCTTTGTCAGAGTATCGTTAAGTGAGTCTTAGGATGCACGAGCGTGTGCGTAAAGTATGAGTGAGCACTGGGTGTCGTCGTGCGGCCGTGTCGGGGTCGACATGTCGTGAATGGTTTTCGGGAAGTAAAATGAGGGAGCGGGTTTGCACGATGCGGTATATGGAAAAATAAGCGTTTGATGGGTCGGGGAATCGCATAACTCGCGAGAGTACGCCGCGACGGACGCGCTGGTCGTCGGGGCCGGTAGACGACCAGAGAGGCGAGGCGGGTACTCGCCCGCGCCGGCAAGTCGGCGGGCGGCGCGCTGACGAGCGTGGCGTCGGCGTCGATTGTTCGGTGGGCGCGAGTGATCTCCCCGGAAGGAGATAAGATTTTCTAAAACTTGTTGCGGGGCCGCGTGTGTAAGCTCGCTTCCCTTCACGATGACCTCGACCGGCGGTGCGGTGCACCGCTTAATAATTAATTAAGTCAGCGTAGTGCCTCTGGGTTGTAGAGGCCGTAGGTTCTCGGCGAGTTGCCGTTGGTTGTTAAAAGAATAAATGAGAAATAAAGACGACATATCATACCCGCAGCAAGCTTTAATGAGTTTCATAACCCACGATCCTGATCGATACTCTACCCGCTCCTGGAGCTAGCCGAGCTCAACTCC
>QLSS01000209.1:95532-218457 GCA_024372645.1 Trichomalopsis sarcophagae | reverse complement strand
TTTGTGGCGCGAAATCTAGATTTGAATTGACTTTCAGACCCCCTTAAAAAGCGCCTAATACAAGCTCATTATTTTACATGCCATTATATGGCATGAAGGTTGACGAATTCGCCATTACTTCAATTAACGTTATCTTTATCGTTACTTCTTAATTTTCCTTGCTAATTTCCTATAAATATTCAAGGTTGCTGGATTGTGAAGTCTACTGGTGACTTCACTATCCAACAGCAGCACACGATAACAGTAGTCCGATATATTATTTAGTGATATTAACAAAATTTTTATTTAACACAAAAATTTTAAGCAACAAAATTCAAATTTCAGGTATAGTATATTGTGCAACTAGGGGGGGAAAATAAAACAATAGTATATTGAAAATTCTTATGTAGACACACACATCCATCGGATAGGCTGCAGAGTGCGGAAAAAACTATTCCCTTGGGAGGAAATATAGTATATTTCGATACAAGTGCACAAAAGTTGATTCTACACGAGTGGGAGGTTTGTCCCACGAGTGTAGAATTAATTTTTCGCACGTGTACTTATTGAACGTTATTTTTTGATACAGGGGCGGAAAATGTGCTTGAACGCACGCGGAGCGTTGAATCACACGTATCGTAATAGTACATTTTTACACGGCGCAGTTAGCACTCGAGCGCAGCGAGGCCGCCGTGTAAAACTGAACCATTTAAGTCAAGAGTATCGTATAAAATTTTATAGCACTGACTGTTAAAATCCGCAAGTCTCGCCAATCCGTGACTAAAGTTATCCTTATTTGCGCCGTAAGGTCAGCGCACGAGCGTAGCGAGGGTGATGAACACTCTGTGCAAAAAAGGACTACTTTAGTCACAGATAGGCGTGACTTAACAGCGAATTTTAGCCACACTGTGCTATACCTATAAACTCAATTTTACACGCATGAAAAGTGGCCTTTTTCGTGCACGTATCGTTAAAAATTATCTTTGCTCTAATTATAATCCGACACCTTGCGCTATACGTCAGAATGAAGTACCTATTATCGCAAACTCGAAGTCATCGCACGCACCAAGCTCCGGCGCGCATGAGAGCGAGAAGGACGGAGCTAGTCCAACTGATCATCATAGCCGTCGCCGTGTGGCCGAGTGCCATTCGCGGCTTGAACACGAGCTGCTGCGCGCGCTTCTCTCTCCTCTCCTCACTATATACGCAAGTGTGTGCAGATTGCAGTACACGCATACCCCGTGAAAAGTGTCTCCATATATACCCTGCGCGGGGAAGCCGTGTCTATGTCGTCTCTGATCAGCTGACGCCCGAGGATAATACGCGGCATCTGGCCGTCCATGAGGATCAGCTACTGCTCGATAATCCTCGAGGAGGGTGTACATAGTATTATATAGATTGTTCCGGGCAGCTCCGCTGCAAGCGTACACGTGACACCACCACGCCGCTAACTGCAACGTGACAAGTTTCACACGGATGCAGCCGTGGCACTAGGTCGGCGCTCGGCTGGTCGACCCAAGACAGTGTTGTTTTCAGTTATGACTCGCGGAATGACGAGTATAAGGAGCTTCTCTGATGCGAGGGCTTATTGACACCTTGTTGGGCGGTTCTGGAGACCGGAGGAAGTTTCGTCACTTGCGCGTCTGTGTATGAGTTAGTTCGGTGGGGCAGTGACTATCTATTTCTGAGGAATGATAAGATAACCGGAGCCGATGGACATTAGGTGCCAAGGTGGCTGGTATTGTTAGATCGACTGCTTGATTTTTCAGAGGGGAGGACATATGCTTCTAAGGATAGACTGGCTCCGATGCAGGCAAGATGTCTTGGATAGCGAAGAACACTCTTACCTGGTTGCAGTCTATTGTGATCAAAATATTGAGGACGGGCAACATACCCAGACATGTTGCTATTATCATGGATGGCAACAGGAGGTATGCCAATAAAACTGGAGTCGAGAGACTGGAAGGACATTCGAAAGGGTATGTTGCATCATCATCAAATTTGCTCAATGATAAATGCAGTTGGATACTTTGAGCTTTGATTGATGACTTGCTATTAATACATTATTTATCACATTGCAGTTTTGAAAAGCTAGCCGAAACACTGCAGTGGTGTCTAGAATTTGGCATTCCAGAAGTAACTGTTTACGCTTTTAGTATAGAAAATTTCAAAAGGAGTGATAAAGAGGTGGACGGTCTCATGGACCTTGCGAGACGGAAATTCCAAAGGTTATTAGATGAAAGGTAAGTCTTGGCTGATCTTGTAGAGTTGAGTACTCTTAGTATAGATTTTGAAAGCTAACGATTTTGTAAATTTCAGGGATAAGTTGATGGAGCATGGTGTGTGTATTAGAATTATAGGTAACTTATCTTTTGTACCTCAAGATGTTCGTTCTCTGATGGCAGAAGCTATGCGTATCACTAAAGATAATAACAAAGCATTTCTAAATGTAGCGTTCTCTTACACGTGTGAGTAATAATTGATTTTTAACATTCACATTCTAGCTTTTCATTTAGCTTAGAGGGAAGTTTAATCAAATGTGACTATTGATTTCAGCGAGAGATGAAATAACAAATACTGTAAGTGATATAGTCAGGCACGTGAAAAATGGTGACATAACGGTAGATGACATAGATGAGAATCTCTTTTCCAAGTGCCTTTACACGCACAATTCTGAAGATCCAGATTTACTTATAAGAACTTCTGGAGAAGTTCGTTTCAGTGACTTCCTGATGTGGCAAGTAAGTACCTAATTATAGAGTACAGCAAATACAAAATTTTATATTTTAAAAACACAATATAATTCTTTATCATTTTTTTATTGCAGACAAGTCATACGTGTGTTTACTTCACAAAAGTTCTTTGGCCTGAGTTCAGTGCCTGGGACCTCATATATGCAGTGTTCTATTATCAAAGGTGTTACAGTGATATCATGCAACTGAAGAATGATAGCCAAGATAAAGTTTCAGTGTTGAATAATAGAACTAGCAACTTTGTTAAAAAATTACACAAAGAAAGGGACACAATGCTTGAAAGCGCGTCGCATATTACGATATTAAACGGAAAACATTAGCCTAAATATTATTTTTAAATGGATGGTTAGTGTTCAGTTACATGAAAAATGTGTGCAAGTCACATGAAAATATAAATAGATGAAACGAAACCAGTAATATTTTCTCTCAATAAGGAAGCCTACATAAGAAAAAAAAAGTGTAAAAATCATTTTTATGGCTTTGAAGATGAAGAAGTACCCATTTTAGTAAATTATGAAAATTGGTATATTTTTACATTATTATACATAGTCCATGATGAAAATTACATATATTTTTTGTAATAAATTTATTGGCTTCTTTTTGTATAAACTTCATGTAAAAATCATATTCTTAAGAACTTTTGTTAAAAATAGAATTGATTTTGAAAGAAAATTCGTATATTGCACGTAAATAATTGTTCATATTGAATCAATATGATAATTTATATACAAATATATATGATTATGAAAGAAAGTCCACCTTTGTAATAATTATGTACATTACAAGTATTATTCCTCTCTGCACTTTTTGAAAAAAAATTTGACAATCAAACTTATTTGAAAATCATTAAAAAGCAAAGCCGATAGCTTTTACAACATAAATCCATGACCTTTTTTAACAGAGAAAATGGAAATAAAATTAGTCAACTTTCGTTATTTTGAAACTCTTAAAATTAAAACATATTTAAATATATGTTAGTATTAGTAATTAGTTGTGAATTGAATTGTTAATAGAAACATTAGCGTTTTTTGTATCATTTGCAGTTAGTAAAATATTTTCAATAAATCACAGAATAACGTTAAAATAACTCTTAACTTCTACTTTCAGTCATAAAAATAAAATTCTTTTATCAATCAAAATAACGAAGGTTACCAACATAATATGTATAAATGTATATGTATTTACCATATAGCTATAAAAAATGGAAGAAGATCGTTTTGTTCGATTGAATCAAGTTAAAAAATGTTTCCCATGCAATGATTTTAAAATATCTGCAATCTGCAATACGTAAAATATGATAAAATTCAACAAAACGATTCATTGCCTAGTCAATCGTCTTCACACTAAAATATCAATTGTCATCAGCTAATAAATAAGATACTTGTCTGTATAGTATCTTGTAAATAATGTCGGAAAGTATTTCTAAGAAATAAATATTTTTTCCGGAGAACAGATTAAACAAGTTGTCCATAACACGATCATTTTCACTCGAATTTATGCCTATATCGTATATTCGTTGCTTGAATAACTGCTCTACTCATAGTCTAAGTGAGCGAAATCTAAAAGTAACTTTGGCTATAATAGCGAATCAATTAGAATAAAATATTTTCAAGTCGCTAAAATAAGCCTGGTGCGAATAAAAACTTTTGCGAATTCAAATCATTCAAATTTTCCCTTATATAGATGTATAAAAATTTGATTTGACGCAGCTCCACCGTATTGCACATAAGCAGTGCAGAGACACTTTGATTAACATATCATTTCGAGTGAAAAGGCCTCAACGTGCGCTGTCAGCGCGACTATCTATACAAATATAAATATCGTCTGGTCCATCACCGATCACTTTGAATTATAAGCAGAGTACAGCTTCCTGGGTGTAGGCTGTCTTTGCCTAGCCAGGAACGACTGTCCCTGACCAGAACTCAGTGCCGCGAGCCTTTGATCAACGGCCTCTCGATGCCTTGTCAAGCCGTAATGATAGAACGCTGATATCATCAGCTTCTCTTCCATATCCCGGATGATCATGTCCTTGCGCTCGACGTCCTCGATGGTCTTGTTGCGCTTGTCCTCGGCACTGCCATCTTGACGATTACGCATCTCCGAGGGTGACTGAGCATTGCTGCCGTGTTGCTGTTGAAGCTGCTTAGGATTCAGCGCCTTTATCACGCTCTTGGCTTTCTCCACGTACTTCTTGTAGCGCTCTTCTAGGGCGGCCAGTTCGCACTCTTTACGTGACAGATTCTCCTGTAGACTCAGGACCTTCTGCTTCTGTGATTGCAAACTGCTTTCGCGCTCCTCGTTGTGCACGCTCAGACGTTCGCACTCCAGCTGAAGTCGGCGAAGCTCGTCCTGGAGTTGCTGGAACTTTTGCTGCTCACTCTTTGACTCGGACGCCTGGTTACCCGCCAGCTCTTCCAATTTGTTTTCTGTAAGGACAGAGTTTGATTTATTAAGAAAACGTTTATTCACATTGAAGAGAAATATTATAGATTGTTTCCTTACCCAGCTCAATTATTCTCTGATTAGCCTTGCGATTTTGTCCTCTGAGATTATTCAATCTCTCCTCTGAATCTTCCAGCAACGCTTGCATCGGCAACTTGTCATCGCTTCCCTTTTGCTGATTCAGCTTGAGCATTTTGTTCTCGTGTTGCAAAAGCACAAGCTTCTCCTTTATCGCTGGTGGGATAATTTCCGTGTTGACGACAGCCTCGTCGGTGCTAAGATTCGTCACATTCTCCATGGTATTAAGCTGTGCACACTTGAGCTCCTCGTTGGTTTCCTTCAGAGCGTCGCGCTCTATTACCAATCTATCTCTTTCGCGTTGAACAGCGCCTAGCTGAGTCTCGAGTTTTTTCGCTTCGTACTCGAGTTTGTCACACTTGTTTGTCTGCTCGTCAAGTTTGAAGTGAGCTTCTCCTAGCTGCTTTTTCAACAACTCTAGGTGACTTCTTAAGTGACCTGCTCGCTTTACCTCTTCTTCGTATTCAATTTTATTTTGAAGATACTCTGTATTTTTATCTTCTAAAATTTTAACCTGTCTTCTCAGGTCACTAAAGTCCTCCATCTTCTTCTTGTAAGCCTCTATTGCTGATTCGTACTTGGCAACCTTGTCAGCGGTTTCTCTTAGAGCGTCAACTTCATCTTTCAAGTGATTAGCTTCATCAGCTGCTTTCTGCAGGTCGATTTGTTTCATCTGGAGTTCTAAAACTTCTTTTTCTAATAACTCTACTTTTAGTCTATAATCATCTCGCGATGTTTCTAATTTAAACATCTCATCTTTGAGAGTCTCTACTTGCTTTCGGAGTCCAGAGTATTTGAGGCTTGTTGGAGCTCCAGACTCTTCTGGATTTTCAAATTCATCTAATCTCTCTTGCAACTTTTTGTTCTCCACTTGTAAAGTAATTCGTTCTTCTTGTAAAAGGGACAGCTGCTGATCTAGTTCATGGCATCTCTGGGCCATATTGTCCCTTGCATCTACTGCTGCTTGAAGCTCGCTCAACAACTTCTGTTGAGCTCCATCAGCAACGTCAAATGTTTCAAAATTTAAACTTGCTCCAAGACTAAGTCGGGGTCCATGTACACTGTTTTCTAATTCTTGAATACTTTGCATGATAACCTGTTGAAAAATTACAATAAATCAGAAGTGATCTCACGTGGAAATACAAGAAAACTGGTATAACCTAAATTAAAATCGCTATCTTATCCTCAAATATTTGGCCAAGTCAACACAACTAAAGCTCTACAAATATTTACCTGTTGTACCGCCTCTTCTAATCCCATGATGCGAGTGATATAATACTGCTTCTCGTTACAATTAACCGCACAACCCAGTACCAGCTGCAGAAGTCTCTTCAGCTCGTGACTGTCGCAGTGTTCTCCGATTTTCTGTGCGTCTGGCTTGACATAGCCTGCCAGCGGTTGGTTCAAGCACTCGACATAATACTCGGTAACAGCCTCAATAATCTTCTTCAGATTACTGACTTTCAGTCTCCAATTGGATCCGACATCGGACTTGATCTTGGAGTTCCAGGAGGCAGTGAACCACTCCGGAGCAATCTGGGACAGCGCCTCTGCCAGCGCCACTCCATTGCTTATATCCTCAGCAGTGGAGTGAGCGGCTCTCAGCTCAAAAGTGTCCAGCCACTTGATCAAGCTGCTCAATGTCTGATCGCTCATGATTCGTTCTTATCTAGCAAACTCTTTCGACGAATAAAACTTGACACTACTTGCAGTATAGAAATACACAGAGATATGTTATGAAAAATGTCTGGAGTCTCATCAGTATTGCACTAATAACGACGTAGGTATAGAGTGGACCGCGTGAGCCGTAGGCTTGTACGAAGGCACCATTTTACACGGGTAGGTACTTTAGAGAGATAAAAGCGTAGTCTTTGATGATTGATCGATATCACGGCCACTCGACGATGTCATTTTTAGAGCAGCCCCAGCACGGACATCGGGAGTAGCGTGCGTGCCCGACGCGTTACAGACGACGTCGTTTTGTGGTGGAGCGCCCGATGACGTCATGCTGTACATTCTCTCGCCGGGAGTTAGGAGCTGTCTCTCTCTCTCTATATCTCTATATCGTCGGACATGCAGTCGGATGTACCGTTATTTTCCTGTAAAAGCGAACATATGGGACAGGTTCGATGATGGTCGATTATTTCGCAATTTTTTTGCGTGGAAAAGATACGCTTGGAGATGATAATAGCGTTTGGGATTAAAAGACGCGGGTGTTATATTGATTCGAAAAATATATGGTTAATAATATTTTTCATTGTTGCGATGAAAAATTGCTGTCGGTCGGTAATGCAGGGATACAACTGTATCAATTTTTTGAAACAATTGTATGCAAATGATCATAATAAGAATTTTTATATTAATTTTATTTATGCAAACAATAAATCAAAAATTTATATGGAAAAGATAATAAGCTGACGAATTACTACACAAAACCAAGTATAACTATATAAAGCAAAAATAATACAACGTATTTACATTTGAATAGCTTGCATCATCCTTATGCTCTTCAATGACGAAAAAAGAAAACAGTGAAAAGCAATTTCTCAACTCAACGTGCAATTTTCTGACGACACATATAAAAACTCAGTCCTGCGAAATTCCAATAAAGTCCAAAATAAAAAAAAAATGTCCAAAAGTTCGTCCACTCCCGGCCTTTTTCGCAGCAGAGGAGTCGCGCATGCTCAGAATTGTTGTAGATTACGGGCATATATACAATATGCGTGCTGGAAACGCTGCGGCACAGGCATCATATCACCGCGCACGGATGGAACAGCCTATATGCGTGTCGTACTGTGAAAAAAGGAGAGGGGAAGGGGACGCACGCGCTTTAGAGTCATCCATCGCCTCTGTCGAGCGAGAGCGCAGCAAGCTTGGGTCCAGTTCGCGTTTGTTGCCCGTGAAGGATGCCTTCTGCCAACCCTAAACTAGAGAAGCAGGCCTCTACGGAGGCCGTAGACCCGATCAAACAAGCGATCATCGTGATCGAGCACAAGATCCGGAATCTCGAGAAGCGCAAGGTAAGTGTTTTAACGAGCCGACGCTCACCGGTACCTCGACGCGCAAGCGACAACACACGGGCAAAACACACCAGGGAGTCATCCCGCCGCCATGTTTCGCTTCAGCCATGTGCTCGCAGCCGCGCGCTCGACGCACGGTCGACTCCCGGTGCAGCCAACGTTCTCTAGACACGATCTGGGGAAGTCCCTGTGTGCACAAGCTCGCGTTGTGTACGCGTCGCGCGACGTTGGCGGCTACGCCCTCGCGATGCTCCGAACTTTTGTCTCTGCCTGCGGAAGAGATATACAATGACGATGATGCTATAGTACTATACTCAACGCGTACTGACGTCGTGTGTTTCGCAGGGCAAGCTCGAGTCCTACCGGGACATCGTGAAGAATGGCGGCGAGCTCAACGCTGACCAGAAGACGGCTGTGGCCAAGTACGACGAGGTGCAGCAGACTCTGGACATCACCCGGGAGCTCTACAAGCAGATCGTCGGTATCGCCAATGACGCCGCCAAGCAGCAGAAGAAGCTCGCCAGGAAGGAGGCCCTCGAGAGGATGCAACAGGATATCAGCAAGGTGAGTTTCACGTCGATCCGAGTCTCGAGGAATTTGTTCCGATTTTGACGAAATCGTTTCGTAGGTTCGAGAGGTCTTGCTGATACAGGACACCTTGATGAACATGGGCGCTCAGGGGGTACGCGACGACTTCATCAACGGTGTCAATGGAGCCATCAAGCTGCCCGAGGAGGACATGAAGTACTTGGACGATCTGTACAACGAAGTAATGTTAAAACACGAGAGGCAGGAGAGTGAACCATCGTTTCTTCAACAAGCACAGAAAGTTGCTGAGCATTACGTGCTGATTGTTGACGGAAAGCAGAGGGAGGTAGTAGGGACTACCTATTCCAAACTGAAGGAGATCATCACCTCCATAACCCAGTGTGGATACTTCGATCAGGTCCAGGACGTTGAAGTAGCTGTCGAGGAGGTAGGATTTTACTAGCTTTACCAACTCTTGCTCGAGTTATCGATTAGAAATGTTAATTGATTGTTGACTTTTGATTGTAGGTAACGCAAGCGGTAGTCGAGACGCAAATCGGTAACGCGCATGTACCCGAGCAGGTCAACGAGGAGTACAACAATCAGACTCACATTCCACTGCAGCAACCCGAGACCCTCATGCCCATGCAAACTTTTCCGGTTCCGGTAGCCGCCATCCCGGTGGTGTCGGGAGCTGCACCAGTTCCGACTCCCATGCCCGTTATTGCTCAGCCAATTCCGTCAATTCCGCAACCTCCCGTCGACCCGTCGTATTACACGAACGCCGCGACTTTTGTACCAGCCCAACAAGTTCAACAGCAGCCGCTCCAGCAACCACCGCAGGCTCCAGCTGCGGCCCCAGCTCCGAGGATCAACGACGTCATTGGACCAGCAACCAACTTCTTTTTCCTGCAAGACTCCGAGCTTGATGCTCCGGAGGTTAACGCGCCTGTCGCGTCTCAGGCACCACCAACTGTCGTATCACACATTCCTACTGCGGCGACTGTTGTTGCTACCGCAGTTACTCTTAACGCCCCCATCCCTACTCAAACATTTACCAACCAGTCTTTCGCTGGTCCACCCGTTGTACCACCTCAGGTAATTATCATTCAGTCTTGAAAACCTTTCGATAATAAAGTTCGATGTCTCATTGTTTGTAATCATTCTAAGGTAATGTATCAACACCAACCACCTCAGGAGATATCGCATATGCCTGCTTTT
The DNA here is from genome assembly GCA_024372645.1 of Trichomalopsis sarcophagae. NCBI lineage: Eukaryota > Metazoa > Arthropoda > Insecta > Hymenoptera > Pteromalidae > Trichomalopsis > Trichomalopsis sarcophagae. The sequence continues at coordinate 208,436 of QLSS01000209.1, read as the reverse complement.
GGAAACGCCAATCCTCAAATTCCAATGCCTACATCGCATCAAACTGGCATACCATTCAATCAACAATCTCCTGGTAACTTCCAGCAGCAACAAACTCAGACTTTTGAACAGATTCCACAACAAGAAAACTTGACGTCACAAAAGGAAGACACTCATGTGAGTATTCTGATTGAAACTTGATAGAAAGAACGTTCGAATGTTTGTGACTAACCTACGTGTTTTTTTTTACCTCTCATTACAGGATAACGCGGACAAAAGCGGAAACGAAACAGGAGTTGGCGAGGGTGATGTTGGCCAGAATAATGGTTCTTCGGATTGGGTACAAACTACGGACAACGTATCCGGAGAATGGAACTCGGATACGCAACAGTCCAATCCAGATTCGCAACAGGGACAGAATTCTCAACAAGCCTGGGCCGATGGACAACGAGGAGGTTTCCGGGGGCGCGGTGGAAGGCGCGGCAATTTAAACGGCTATAACAATCGCGGACGAGGAAACTATCAACAGAACGGCAGAGGTAAATTTAAATTTAGCTCGAATAATCTTCATAGTTTACAAATTGAATTGACCGTGTTTTTTTTTTTCTTACAAAGGAGGCGGCTCCTACTATCGCAATAACGATGGAGGAAACTATCAAAACGGGTATCAACGTAATTGGAGTAACAACAGCGAGGGTAACAGCGGCTACAGCGGCGGCTTTAAGAGGTCGGCCAGCAATCAGTCAAGAGGCGGTGGTCCTCGCGGAGAAAGATCCGGCATGGACAGAGGTGGACGTAGTGGCGGCGGTGGCAACTTCCGCGGAACTCAGCGAGGCGCTAATCGTACTAATTATGCACCTCGAGGTAAAGCTCAAACGCAGAATTAAAAACGCCATTAAGAGCTACATGCTATATTGACAGCGAACTACATTTAACAAATTCAATTCCATTTTTTTAATGATTCAAGTCGTCAAACTTGTTGACAAGAAGCACCGCGGTGATATATAGATACTCGAACGAAAGTGAAATTTACTTTCAAATGCAAATAGTATTGAATTCTAAAGTAAAATCGATTAATAAATTGCATGAGCCATTGATGCTTGGAAATCAAGTCGAAACCAAGTTCATTGTCCAATTCTTTTTATTTGTTTTATACTTTAGTGCTGTGACTATGTTACAATGATACTTGATTTTATCCAATTCACGTGTACAAAATGTTAGAGAATTTATCAAGCGATTTTATTTTGAATTCTAAATGTTAAATGGAAGTATTATTAAATGAAACCAATTAAGTATGAAATAATGATATTTTAAAAGATTAACTTATTTCTCTTTCGTAAATTGAGACTTGGAACATTTTACAAATGGGCTGTTGAATAAGTGATAAAAAAATATAGCTAAACTTGAATTTGGTATCCCACAATAAATTGGGCAAAACTATTGCTTTAATTTCTAACGTAAAGCAAAACAAACAAAATAGGTGGAAAAATATGAGCGATCAGCCAAATTCAAATACACGTCAATCCACCATGCAAGTATTAATTGTGTTGTGACAGAAGGCAGTTTTCACTGGGCAACAACAGCTGATCCAAAATTAGAAAAAAAAAATAAATATAAATTTATTTAAAAAATATCCCCCTATCCAAAAAAAATATGTGCATTTTAAACAGATACATGTAATCATGTATTCAATGAAATATCAGATTGAGTTGGGAAGGCAAAGACGATTGTATATGATGCCAGAAAGTGACTGATTTGTAAGTAGGATACACGCGCTCATAATTTTTAGAATAGGTTAGGAATGAATTGTTGGTGTATCATATTTGTATGTGAGTCGCGCTTTGGCTTCATTTCGGGAAATTGGCTTTATCTTGCCAGCCCGATAAAAAGAAACAATGAATAAACTTAGACAACACCCGTATGACTCTTCGTGTTGCGACGCAGTGTTCTAGTGATTTTTTGTAAATGCCAGAAAAAAGAGGATCCAAGAGCAATGCTTTTCTCACACCTTTATCTTGATACGTAATTTTTAATTCTGTCAGCTCGAGAATAGAACGAAAAGAACCGTAATCTGTAATAAACTTATCAGATTGAAAAATAAACGTTTTGGGATTAATTCAGACTTGTAAATCTTCATCGAATTGAATCCCTCACTCTCATTTGCTCCTTTTCTGCTTTTTTCTGTGACATTGATGAACTTAGCAGGAATTCGATTGCGATCACACTATACGTGATTCGCGAAGTATTGATCGACAGACGATCGATTTTCACTTTTTTCGAACGTCGACTGTTAAAGGCAACTTTTTACTTTCATTTTTTTTTTTCGATATCAAGAGATTCAAGATTATATTTTAAAAAGTTGAAAAAAAAATCTAGTTACAACTCAGAGCTTTAAATCTACAAATGGAGTTGAATATACATACAGTTGTAAATTATACGATAGCGGGTGCATTAAATGAGTGATGTTGATCATTTGCTGCCAAACGAATTTAAAAAAAAGATATCGTATTCAATTTAGTTTGTATATTTGTGTTGAGCCACGTTTTTCCCTATCATTAGTTTACTTTTTTACGATATGCGTTCTGGCTGCAATTTATATGTATCTTCCAAATAAAGATTTCATTCAACTACTTTTGAAAAGTATTTTGCTTGAATTGTGAGTTAATATTCGATGTTGCATCGTGTGAAACTTAATTATTCAACAAGGTATGAAAAAATAACGAAAAGACGATTTGAGATTTTTATAGACAACACTATATTTATAATATTCGATTGTGCCCAAGTTGTTTTGAATAAATGTCTTGATTCATTTTCATTTGCGTGCACATCATTATTTTTATAGAGCTTGAGAAATGCAAGTGGATATGTTTACCATGAATTTCATATCAACGATTTTTCGAAATAAAATGAGCTTTAATTTTTTGTACTTATCTTATGTCTCTCACTTCATAATCTCAACCTTTATGTAGTTGCTAGAAATTAATTTTCTTAGCTTTTTTGAATATTTTATGCTTCGTAGAATATCAGTGCTCATTTCATTCTTAGAATTATTTCGATTAAAACAATAATAAAATATTACATTACAAATCTGCTTAGTTTACAGGTAAGTCATATTTTTAATTCGTTCTAGCATGTTTTTATACATTTATTTATAAAACGACGTAAACTTATGCTTAAAGTACTGCAAACAATTGTAGAGCATTGAATTAATAACACGTTATTTCATTAGATGCTATTTTTAGACAATATGCTTTTCCCCCCTTTACTATCTTTTAATAGGAGACAAGAGACAAGTCTTTATGTGACGACGACGATTGGTCGAACGTCAAGCATCTGTAAAGGCGCAACTCTATGCACATCGATAAACCAACATCCCCTTATCAGAATTTCCAACAAAAAACTGAACAATCCTTGTTTAAAATCCCCATCTCCCCTCACGCGTCTTGTAAGATAACCCATACGTCCCTCACGACGGCTCACACCCGCTTCATCTACATAGTTGCATCAGCCGCGTAGCAGATACACACCATCGTCGCTCCTTCACCTACCTGGTGGCGACCTCTTGAACGATCATGTTTAAAATGATCACTATAATTGAAGTATGATCAAATTATGATGCTTTTACAAAGAAATTATAACACTCATAAAAAATTAAATCAGTCACGTCTTTTATTAATTAGACTTGATTATAGATCTTACAATGTATTAGTACTACGACACCAAAGCATAGCATAAATAATAATAAAAAATAATCTGAAGTACGACTAAATGCATATGTAATTAATTAAGCATACACTTTACATATTATAGCTTACAATGGTGTTTCATTCTTACAAAAGATAAGCTTTTTATTCCAAAACTATATTATATAAATTTGATTTCATACAACATACATCTTAATACAGTAGTTGTTCCCGAATAGTATAGTCTTGAATATACAATATTATTCAACACAATAAAACATATATTAAATCATCTACAAAATAAACATACAAATCTCTTGCGCTACAGTCGCGTTTATAATCTTATTTTCTTTTCAATTAAATGGTCAGGTACATTATAAGCCGGTGTATGTATGCCCTACATTCACTTACTTACTGTTGATGAGTTTTGATTCCTCTATCTTGATTACTGTTACTTATTGGCTTATTTGATGGTTGTTCTAGAACTTTGATCATTTCATAAACAAATTCAAGATTCACTTGAATCGGAAAATAATTTTTTTGATGATTTCTTGCTTTTTTTCTTAACACGCGAGTATTTTAACAATCATTCTTTATTAAATCAACAGGCAAAAAAGTATTCAAAAAAAGATTTCAATTATTATAGACAAAGTTCAAAATGTTTATGCGTTTAAAGGCGCACAGAGCCTCGAAACAATTATTTCATGTTATGCAAATAAAAATAATTTAAAAACGAACAAGTACTCGAGCAGAGGTTAGATGTTACAGTCACCCGATAGGTTTGAGACGTATCTCAATAAAAAATTAATCTCGCAGTCCAGCTGTCACCAAATATATATATATATTATTGTGAGGGCTTTTTGCGCCGACCAAACAAGTTACTTAGTACGGAAGTTTTCTTGTAGTCGCGATCTTTCCGCGAACCGCCGAAACTCTGTTCGCTTTCCGATCCACTCTCGGACGCTCGGCGACCGGCCCCGTCCACTACGGAAATACTCGGAGGACTCGTTGGGGATAAAGCCATCGGTGGTGCTACGTAAGGAGGTAATGAAGTTGGTCTACCGGTAAATGTATTCATTTGATGTCCAGCAATCTTTAACAGAAAACAGATAAGATTTTACTCCTTGTTTTTAATGAATAACGGTTGTTGAAGATTTTCGACTCACCTGTCTCGAATTGACTGGGAAATTTCCATAAGCTATAACACAAAAAAAAATCAACGGAGTTTTAGAAAAAGCAGTTACATAATTTAGACTGATATTTAAATTTCAAAACTTACCGTTATCATGAGGGCTATTCCAATGAGCTATTTTATTCGAAGGCGGAGGAGCAGTCGAGGGTAACGGAGGCACGATTTCTACGAAAAAAATCGATTGTTAGAAAACAGTTAACTTATTGTTCATGCACAAAAGAAGTTGGAACAATCATTTTACTGGCAGTGCGTATACCTTGTTGTTGGTAATGGGCATTGTGTTCTACATTAGGCGGTCTATGCCAACTACCGTCATTCGCGTTGTACTGACCAGAGGTACCGTTTAGGTTCATGTTTCCACTTGTTGGTTGATAGGATTGTGGCCTATTTTGCTGTCCATAGTGTTGCTCTACATCTTCAATGATACTCATTTATTATAAAATACAGTGTACAACGTCGCATAATTCGAATAAGAAAATAATTACCATTTCGTCTGAGTGGCACGGTATTGTCGAAGCTCGGCGATCTTGCGGGAACCGGCGGAGGTGCTCCTCTGGGTGGTATTGGCGGTTTCTCGTTTGAGTGCATCGCTAGGTGTTGTTGATTGACATGCTGGTCGTGAGGCCTTGGTTGCGGTTGCTGCTGCTGTTGCTGCATTGAGTGGTGATGATGATGTTGCTGTTGCTGCTGCTGTTGTTGCATGTACATTTGCAAGAATTCTTTCTGTGGCTGCGTGTCGGGAGTCGACCTTCCTACATTTTCTGAATTCCTGTTTGGATCTGATCGCTTTTTATGAACTTGCGGTTGGTGTTGCTGTTGCTGTTTCGGCGACAAATCTGCTGGACCTTGACTTGCATTTGGTGTAACGTCACGTCTGATTACAGAATTCTTACGCTCCATTTCCGGCGTTGATGCGTGGCTGCTACCAGTAGACGGTGCGTCGTCCAGGTGATCGGGCGACAAATTCTGTATTCCCTCTAGGTCCTTGTGTGAATCATCGTAACTCATAAGTTGAAGGCTAGGCGGTAGTTTAGCGTGGAATGAAATTTTGTTAACCCAATCTTCCATGTCTTGCTTGTTGGATGCCAAAAACAAGAACTCCGAGCCATCCGTGCATTTTAATCGGAAGACGTTCTTGCGCTTCGTGTAATCCTCGGCTCTCTCACAAGTTCCATGGAATATGTTGATCGGTGCAGTTGCGGCTTTGCTCGACTGGAAGTCATCAATGTCCTTGAAGAAGCACAATAGCTGCCCGCATAGAACAGTGTAATACGGCTTCCAGGAGCGCACTGCAGCCTTTTTGCCTCCACTCTGGAGCTCATGCTTTCTTTCGAGTACACCTTGAATTTCTACTGGTGGTAACGAGTCAACGTTTTCTATTCTTTGATGTTTTCTAAAGCTTTGCGTTCTTCGTCTTGTGGTAAAGCTTGGTGTTCTCTTTGGTTTTTTCGTGTCTACCTTCATACTTTCGGCTCGTTTAATGTCAGCGGCTGATGCTATCATTCAAATATACATTAATATTAATTGGTATATTTACTTAAAAAAAGTAGAAATATAGATGATTAAATAAACAGAAAGCTTACTTCTTCTCAGTCTGTCGCTCAACATGTGGTGCAGACCACCGTAAGATTTACTCGTAGTTGGAGTGTTCTGCGATGCATCACCTGCTCCGCCTTTCATGGGCGAAGATGACCTGTTAAAATATAACAAGTCATTTAGTATTCATAATTTTAACAAGAAAATAAAGGTGATTGAATTATCGACTACTTGCCTGTTCATCGCTTCATGATCATCGTAAGTGCCGTTCATTTCATCCCGTGACACGTGACGCGGACTTTCGATGTAACGTCTCCGTTCTTCTTCCCGTTTTCGCTCTTCCGTAATCCTTTGCACTTCCTTACGCTTGCGTTCCTCCAAACGCGCTTTTTCGACGCGTTCCTTCTCGGCCTGTCTCGCTGCCATTTCGGTCTCGAGTTGCTTTTGGAAGGCCTTTTCAAGCTTAAAACATTACAAATGTTTTTATTAGTTTTACATTAAAAAATAACACCATAGTTTCAAGGATTAGTTTATAGCTTACCATTGTTATACGCTTGATCGCATTAAACTTTTCTTCCTGTGCTTCGATGGTCTTTTCAAAGTCTTGATGTTTCATGATCAACTCCTCGACCTGCGGTATCGATTCACCATACTGTTCATCCCTCAGCATCGGTTCTCTGCTCGCGATCCAGTTCTCCAGCGTCTCAGCGTCTCTTTTGAAAGTTTGCGTATCCAGGTTCTGTTCATATATGAGCTTCCTCTGTTCCCACGTTTCTTCCAAAATCTGACTCCTTTGTCTCAGCACGGATACTTTCTCTTGAATCTCTTTGGCGAGGAAGTGTCCTTGCTGCACGAGAGCTTGGCCAGTTTTGTAGAACTTGCTGAATGCGTCGTCGTGCGTGTCAATCTCGGCCCGGTACTCGTTATGCCGTGAAATGAGGGCCTCAGCCCCAGGAACATCACGCGCCAGTTCTGGGGCTGTGACCTTAGCGACCATTTCGTTAATCCAGGAAATGAGATCCCGGTACTCGTCAAAGTAAGCTTGAAGCTGTTCTGCTTGAACGAGTTTGCCCTTACGTTGAGCAGCTTTCTCGAGAAGATCGTTCCAGGACTCGTCCACCTGCTCGTGTTTCACGGCAATGTGTTCTGTCGCATCAGGGAACAGCGCCGCTAGCCTTGACGCTTCTTCCATCACTGCTTCGACCTGTTCTTTTACCGCACCCAAATCGGTGTCCAAGCCTTGGTGCTTGCGAACAAGTGCCTGGATTGTCTCTAAATCATGGGCGTATTCGTGATCGGAACCTAGAGTTGCCTCTTTTTCCTGAATCCAGGAGATGGTCTCATCGGCCGTTCGGTCAAACATGTGCACCTGTTTGGCACCGGCAAGCGCCTCTTGACGCGCATGCGCCAATTCTTTTAAGTCTTCCCACTGCTGTTTGGTCTCGTCGATCTTGCTGTGGATCTTGCTGGACTCGGGATTCTTTTCTTCGAGAAGCTTCTGGCCAGCCTCGATTATACCGGTCATTCGGTTCTCGCTACTGATCAAACTGGACAAAAAGTTCTCGAACATCTGAATGAGCAGCTCAACGTGCTCTACATCGCAGCCATAGTCTTCTGATGCGGCGATCTGTTGTAGAGTCAATAAAAATGATTTTATTTGTAAAGCACATGCGTCGGAAACTATTAATTATATTTAAGAAAATAAAAACGTACCGTTGTTTGATCTCCGATCCATTCTATAACTTGATCGGCCTGCATGATAAATCTGTGGTATTTTTCACTTTCCAGTAGTCTTTGAGATCTCTTCTCTTTCAAGTTTTGTAAATTTTCGAACTTGTGCTCGATCTCTGACTGCTTGTAAGCTATATTTTTACTGTCAAAGTGGTGCCTTTCAACCAATCCCTTCGACAATTTTTTCAAATTTTCGACTGTACTCGTAAATCCACACAGATCACGTTCAACTCCCTCTAGCTTTTTAAACAACGACTGGACTGAATCCTCGTCTTTACCGTAATCCGTCGAGTTCAACAACGGTTGTTTTTCTTTGATCCATTGTTCAGCTTCCGCCGCTTCAGCATAGAACTGTAAATAGAAAAAGGTTTACAAAAATTTAAGTTAACACTACAAACCAACAGTATTAATATCAAGACGATTAAGTACCATTTGTGATTCCACGGCGTCGAGCAACCTCAGCTTCCTTACGCTTGCAAGATCTCTCAGGTGCATAAGTTTTTCTTGCAACTCTCGAGACAGGGATTCGATCTTCTCCGATGCGAAGTGACCGCTCCTAACCATGGCAGTAGCTCTGCTAGCCAGCGAAGCGACCACTGGTTCTCGTGAAATTAATTCAGCTTCAAGCGCATGATGTTTCTTCTGTAACCGTTGCACAGTCGTTAACGAGCTACCGAGATCTTTACTGCCGGCGAGAACTTCCTTCTCAGATAGCCAGTGCAACTCGTCCTCTACGTCTCTTGCGAATTGATGAAGAAGTTTGGCATCTTCTAGATTGTCCCTACGAATTTGGATTGGTTCTTGCAGGCCATGATACCTGGTAATAGTAGTCGCTGCTCTCTCTTGAATCTCCTCGCTCATGAAATGTTTGGCACGTTGGAAATTAGCTGCGGTTTCCTTGATGGACTCGCAAGCTTCGTTATGGCTCATCACGTCGTTCTCCAGATTGGTATGTCTCTTCAGCAAGTTGGCAACGCTCGACAGATCCTTACCGTGATCCTCGGACTGAAGTTGCGTTTCGATTTCGTCGATCCAGGCTTCGAACTCGTCTAGAGTTCGACTAAACAGTAGCGCTTGGTAAGCGTCATCTAGTCGGTTCTTCTTTAATTTACTGGTTTCCTGTAAAAGCTCCCACTCAGCCTCCAGCTCATCAAGGCGCTCTTGAATTTCCTTGGAAGCGAAGTGGTCTTCCTTGACAAGCGCCTCGCCCTCGGTAGTGACAGCGGACACTCGCCCCTTGTTAGCAGCCAATTCACTCTCGAATGCCACGTGCTTCTGAATCTTGCTCTGCAGATTTGTAGAATCACGATAGTTCTCGTCGCTCGCCACTTGTTGCTTCTCGTGAAGCCAACCTTCGACTTCCAGGACGTTACGCAAGAACTGGTGAAGACGTCGACTTTCCACCAGTTTGTTTCGCCTGGCCAGGGCACTGTTCTTGAGCTTGTCTCTGCGCGCGCAAACAGCTGCTAATCTTGACTTTATACTCGGCGCATCAGCGTGGCCTTCAGCAAGAACAGCGCTTGCGAACTTCTCTAGCTCCTCGATTCGTCCGAGTTGAGGCGTCAACATTTTCTCAAAATCTTCATGTTTTCGCATTAATTTCTCGACTCCAGATAACGAGTCTCCGAGGTCATCGTTGTTTAGGAATGCTTCTTTCGTTGCAAGCCAGCTATCGGCTTGATTAGCTTGCTCCTTGAATAATTGTAGTTGATGAGCCTGCTTGAGTTTCTGCTTACCCGAAAGCCAGGCATCATTCAATTCCTGTTGCAACTGCTCTAGATGGTCCAAACTCTCTTGTATGAATTCTCCCATGGGAATCAGCTTACGCCCATGCTCTCCAAGCGCCTTAAAGGTATCCTGCCTGCCATCGATTTCCGCCTTTCTCTCTTGGTGTAGTTCAAGCAAGGCTTCGGCCTCCAAGATAGTCGTTGGCGGTTCCACTTCATTCATACGCTTGATGGTCTCCGCCACCCAAATTTCTAATTCGCGCAGTTCTGCACGGAACTTGTGTAATGTATAAGCTTGGCTGAGAGCCTGTCGACGATCGCTTGTCAAACGTTGCAACTCGCTCCAGTTAGTCTCCAATTCCGAAAGGATTCCGTTAATCTGAGAAGCTTTTTCCGGGTATTTTTGTGAAAGAATATGTGCCTCCGTTTGATGTTCCTTCAATTTGCCTTCGATGGCAGTCATATCTCTCTCCATCGCTTCCTGTTTACGCTGCAAGTGATCGACGCCAGCCAAGTCTTTTCCAACGTCATTCGTGTTCATGGCCAGAGATTTCTCTACGACACGTTGGTTCGTATCATCGATATCGCGATTGAACAAGTGAATCTCCAGGGCCCCTGCCAACGTTTCTCTATACGCGCCAAGAGCTCCTTGTAACCCACGCCATTTATTGTTGAAGCCATCTCGACGTTGTTGGATCGCTTTAGTTTCTTCGTCTTTTTCCTATAATGAAACAAATATATTTAAGATGGATTTATGATATACGCGATTTCAACATGAGCAAACACATATATACGAAACAACACTAACAACCTGCTTGATCAGCTTATCTGCTAGTGCGTTGATTGTTTTGATTCTGGCATCGTCAACTCGCATGTCGCTGTCGACGTCGTCCAGTTTACGCTGCAGACTCAAACAGTGCTCGTAGTCTTTACCAATGTCTCCGGCTTGTACCATCATTTCTTTGTCTCGAATCCAAGCTTCGATTTTCTCAACCTGGTTATTGAAGTCAAGAATGTCCTGCGCTTCTTCCAAGCCCCTGCCACGATTCTCCGATTCGATCAGAAGTTTCTTCCACGAGGATAGAAGATGATCAAGTTGTTGCCGAATTTCGGCACTTGCCGGATGCTTATGCATCAACAACGTCTCTCCCTTCACTTTAATTTCCTCGATGCGACTTTGATTGGCTGCCAATTCAGCTTGGAACGCCTGGTGTTTCTGCAATTTCTTAATCTTGTCCTCTAAACTAGAGACCTGTCCCTTTGAAGCTTCAGCCTCGAGCTTCTTCTGCCTTTCACCGATCCAAGATTCAGCTTCACCGACATCCCTTACGAACTGGGCATGCAGTAGTCCAGCCTCTAATCTTGCCTTTCTGGCGTTGCACAGCTCTCGTATTTTCGCTCGCCTTTTGATCACTTCATCAAGTCGTTTGGCTATCGTACGCGACTCGAAGTGATTCTGCGATAACAATTTGCTGCCGTGCTCTTGTAATGCGGCCAGCTTGTCTTCTTGCGTGAGCAACAGTTTTTCAAACTCGTTGTGTTTTTTCACCTGAGCATCGACCTCCTCAACTGATACACCGAAATTGTCGTTGCTCAAGGCAGCCTCTTGGGTCGTGGAGAGATTGTCGAGTTGCTTGGCATCACGCAGGAAAAAGTGTAGGTCTATCAGTTGATCCAGATGAATCTTCTTCTGCTGCCAGGCCGTGTGGAGCTTCTGGCGCTCGTCTAGGAGTTGGCTACACTTTTCTTCGACTTCCTATAGTATTAACAAAAACATCCCGGCTTTAAAAAAAAAACTATCTTCAACAGTAATGAAAAAAGCAAAAGTTTACTCACGCTTGCTGCATAGTGTCCAGTTTGAACCATGGCTTCGCCAAGGTCGAGAACATTGCTAAAGGTGTCCTCTCTCGCTTCGATTTCTCCTTTCAGTGCCTCGTGTTCGGCCTTTAGAATCTGCGCGCTAGCAGCATCGCGTACGTTATCTTGCGTCGACATGGTCGCGCACAGACCTGCCGTCCAATTTGTCAGATCCCTGACCTGCGTTAAGAATCTCTGCAAATCGCAACTGGCTTGCAACTGATCCCTACGGTGAGCCGATCTCTCCTTCAACTCCTCCCAGTTGGCCAGCACAATTTTTTGCTGTTGGTCGATGTGGGCGGCGTTATTACCCGGGTAAAGGGCCTGGAGCCTAGCAGCATCTTCCACCAGTACCTGTAGCTGCGCTTCGAGCGCAACCAGATCATTCTCAAAGCCCTCGTGGCGTCGAATGAGCGCCAGAACTGAGTTTAAATCCCTGCCAAGATCGTCAGGCAGTGCGGCTTTCTTTTCTTGGATCCGGGAGAGAGCCTCAGCAACGTCCCGGTGAAAACGATGGATCTCACCTGCTGCTTGTAATCGCTGTTCTCGGTTGCGCACAAGCTTCAGGAGGTGCTGCCACGACTCGCTGAAAGTGAAATAAAAATGTTCAATTATCAGTTCTAGGCTGATCAGTTTGATCTGAGCGTTTGGCGTTTTAGCGAGGGAGGTTATTCGTCTACTACTGTGTTAATTCTATGTACAGGACCTTAATTTATGTTATATCGAATAATAATCATAAAGTAACCAAGGCAAGACTGCACACTCAAACGGACTTACCACATCTTGGCATGCAACTGAGTCACCTCTAGTACAGGATCGTCTTCACCGTTTCTATATAGTCAATTTATGTACAGAAAAGTGGTTAATGTTAGTTTACCCTCATCCTTACTAAAAAAACCGTGCCACACCTGACCATATCTTTAGAAATATTCTCTCACTCAAGAGTTTTATATATTTGAATGTTATTGTACATGCAACAGCATTGACACTATCAGACAATAACTATAGGCATAGTCCAACAAGTATATAATATTTACAAAACTAAAATCGAGTTACGTTTAATGAAAAAAAAAACTCATAGAACCCTTAAACCAATAAATTTATTTTTCCTTACCCAAGTTGCTCTTGTCTCTTCTCGATGTCCTGAATGTACGGACTCTCATTTGCAATTAACTTCTTCGCCAAGACTTGACACTGATTGAACCTCTCCGACCCGGCCTCTATCCTGTGTTTAAAATCATTGAATTTGGCTTGAAGAAGCAACAGGTGCTCGTAATCCTGTCCATAGTCCTCGGAGGAGGCAGTCTGTTCTTGTTCTTTTATCCACTGCTCGAGTTCTCGGCTTTCGAGGAAGTACTCGTGCCGATACATACTCTCCATGAGACGTTGCTGTCTCAGAGTAGCCAGACGTTGGAGGGATCTGACCTGCTGGGCAATAGCCTGTTGCTTGTTGGCTATAGCCTTGCTGTCCGGGTGTTTGGCGTTGATCATCGTCGAGGCAGTGTTGCCCATCTCCGTGACGATGCCGTTGTAGGTGTCCAGTTCGAGTTCGAGAGCCTTGTGCTTCGTGAGCAACTTAGTGGCTGCATCACGATCTCGTCCGTAATCGGTGGAATTGAGAACATCGTTCTTCTCGACGAGCCAGCTTTCTACCTCGCCGGCTTCAAAGAAGAATTCTTGGGCTTTCAGGGACAAGTCCAGAGCGTGACTTCGCTCAGCTCCCTTTTCTCGCAAGTGGTTCCATGCGCTGCTCAACGTATCGCACAGGTCTTGAATCTAGATTAAACATAATACGTAGTTTAAAAAAAAACTGCTACCATAATTTGCTTTTTTTTAATAAAACAGCTGCAAAACACAATTAAGTATAAGTAGTTATTAAAAGTAAAACATCATTAAAAGCTTATAATCAATCCAACAAATGTGAACGATGTGTCGCTAATACAGCGTTTGTGAAGTTCATGCACGAACATCGACAGCCATAGTTCGTGAAAACGATGAAAACAATGAACGTAAATCGAGTTTGGTGTTTGAGAAATTAAAACGAAAACTTTAGTGAATTCATAATAAAAGTGACAACGACAACAGCAGTATATAACCAAAAGGAAGCCATAAATAATAAAAATTGTGAATTAAAGCATTCTCTGAAATGTTTGCTATTTTTATCTAATTGATCACGCAATTCCAAAAGCACACGTCTGATGTACGTTTTTACGACTGCGCTTTTGGCTCACATAGTCCTCCTTCTTACCTCAACCGAACCAAAAGACGAAATAGTGCTCCAGCTGTATAAAAATTGTACAACTGTACTTTGTATATAAATATTATGAAAACGTTTCATGTGTGTATATCAAATTTGACATCCCAGATGAAGAAAACATTGTAAAAATCAAGGCAAGCAACCCTTGTGAAAACGTGATTAAAAATATCTAGGATGTTGTAAATAATGAATTTTCGTAACGGAATTCCGCATACCTTCTTTCGTTCAGGATGCGCTTGATCGATGAGTCCTTGACCAGAAGCCAGAGTTTTCATGATCATTGGTTCGTGACCCTGTACTTCCGCTTCGAACTTTTTGTGCTTCTTGTGCAGAGATTGCGTCTGATGCAAGTTCTGGCCCATCATGGTAGACGTTGCTTGAGGCAAATGATCGTTGATCCATTGCAATTCTGCGTCTAATTCGAAACCAAATTTGTGGAATCGTAGACTTTCCTCTAGAGCTTCACGGCGTCGTTTTGCCGGTTCCTTGAGACTTTGGAACTTCTTCTGAGTGTCTTGACTAGTTTTTAAAATGTTTGGTGCATCGAAGTGACCTTCGTGAGCCATCTCTTGTCCCATTTGTACGAGGTCGTTCACCTTTTGCTCCCATTGCCCTAATTTCGTCTCCAGAAGCTGGTGTTTCTTAAGAAGATCTTTACAGCTACGCAAATCCTGACCAACTTCTTGGCTCGCCAGGGAATTTTCAATCTCTTCCAAATCGAGCCGAGCGTCTTCTATGATTCTGTTGTATCCGTGTTGCGCGGCAGCTTGGCGCAATCGTCTGCCCTTTTCCATGGATAGCACAACTAATTCATCCCATTGTTTGTTCAAATCTTCCAAGACTTTTCCGACGTCCTCAGATCTGTAATTTTCCTCTGATATCAAAGCTTTTCCAGCCTTGTTAACTGCTCGTAGCTGTCCTTCATTGGCCCTTAGTTCCCTTTCGAAAGCTTCGTGCTTTTGGAGTTTGCGCTCAAGATTGTTCAAATCACGGTAAGTCTCATCCGATGCAGTTTTCATCTTGTCGCTTAACCAGTCCTTCAGATCATCTACTTCGGCGGAAAACTGCTGGTAATATTCCGAGGCTTGCAAAGCTGCTCGACGGCGTTGCGCTGCCTCTTTGACTGTGGCACGTCGGGCGAGAACTTGATTTCGTTTCTCATTGATACTAAAATACGTTATTCATAATTGTAGAAATAGTTCGAAAATAAAAAAACAGATAGTGGAGCAAAAAATTAAAATATTTACTTATTTTTATCGTAGTGATCCTGAGCTATGAGTTTGTCAGCAACGTCGCTAAACACCTTCAACCTGTCGTCCTGTGCATGAAGTGTGTTTTCGAATTTTTCATGCTGTTTCAATAAAGCCTCGACGTCATCTAGAGATTCCCCGAGATCAGTGAACTCCAGGAAGGTGGCATGCGAGCTAGTCGTTGCATCAATTTGATCAGCTTCGCGATTAAATTGTTGTAGCTCAAGGCACTGTTCTAGCCACGCTTCTTTGGACAACCAAGTCGACGTGACGTTGTCGTACAATCCGTGAAGTTTCTCATGGCGTTCCTTTACCTCATTCAGAGCTGGATTTCTCAACAGCAGCTGACCTCCGAGAGCTTCGACTTCCCGGAATCTTATTTTAAACGATTAATTTGCATTATTAGATACCAAAAAAATTATGAATGTATAGTTAAATAAATTACTCACTCGTCTTCCTTCGTTTTAATTTCTTCACCGAGTTCTACGTGCTGTTTCCTGAGTTTCTCAGCTGTTGCGATATCTCTTACAGGTTCTTCAACGTTCATTGTTTCCAGAGTTTCCGTTGCCCAACTGATTAAATTCTTTGAGCTGTTCATAAAGATTTGCTGTCCCACAGCGTCTTCCAATCGTGACCTACGTTCTCGGGCTTTATTTTGAACTTTGTGCCACAGATCGCGTATTTCGTTTTGCCTAGCGTTGACATTGTTCAGTTCATTGGGATAAGTACTCTTAACGCTGTTGGCCAATAAATTAACTTTTCGAACCTAGGAGAAAAATTCACACGATAATAAAAAATTAATATCACGGAATCTTGATTCTTGATAAAAAAAAAATTTTTTAATCTCTTACTTTCTCCTCCACTGGTGCCAGTTCGCGTTCAAGGTGCTGATGCCTTCTCTGCAGCGCTTGAACCGTTTTTAGATCGGGTCCCAATTCTGCTGTGTCCAGCTGGGTGATCTTCTCCAGCATCCAGTCGTGCGCCTCATCGCACGTTCTGTTGAACAACTCCACGCTCGAAGCACCCTCCAAACTCTTCTCTTTCTGTGCTTTCAACCAGTTCAGATGTTCCCACAGCTGATGGATATGCCTCTGCCTAGCTCTGACTTTATCCAATTGGCTGTGTCCCTGCGTGACGAACTCCTCGACCGCAGCGTCGATCGCCTCGACACGCTTGCCTGATGCCGATAGGTCTGTAAGGAACTTCTCGTACTTTCGCTTGGCCGTCTCGACGTTGTCGCGCGAGTCATCTGCCTTGAGCATCTTTTCTCGATCCTTGATCCACTTCTCAAAGTCGTCGCATTCCCGATAAAAACCATACAGTCGAATAGCATCTTCGAGCAGTGCGTGGCGGCGTGTCGCCAGCTCCTGGAGTTGACCGTAAGTGTCGTTGATCTTCTTCATGCGCTTCTCCAGGTTCTCGTTGTCGCTGACAGCCGCACGTCGCACTGGTTTCACGGCCGAGCGGGTGGATTTGACACGCCTGACTGGTACCACTTGACGAACCATTCGCGTCTTCTTCACTCGTTGCGTTACTCTGACTCGTTCGGGTTTGCGTACCTGTACCTGAATGACTTTAGGTTCAACTTCGCGTACATAGCTAGCCGGTACAAAACCATCTGTTCCATCCGCTTTCCTTACGCTCCACCAATCGGGGTTCGTCTTGTTCAGCAATAACATCACCTCGCCCTTGACCATCTGCATACCCTGTCCGCTGAATGGATAGAGACTCCTGACCTGCGGAACAAGCCTCTCTTCCAGCACAGTCTTGGGCTCGGTGCGTTCGACGATTTCGTCAACCCACTCATCTTGAGGAACGAGCCTGACCTCCTGCGTCCACTCCTCCTGCTCTAGTTCGGCCAGTGGCTCAGCCTGCTCGTTTTCAGCATTTTGCGTTTGATCGATTTGGAGGGCAGAGATGCCGGCGCGCTGTAATCGTTCGGCCTGGGCGTTAAGTGATTGTAGGTCACCGCGGTAGGCGTTAAGCTCGCCCTCGAGGTCTTTGTGCCGCTGAAGAAGGGCCTGTGCTGAAGGCTCGTCCACCCCGTAGTCCTCCGATGCAACGAGGGCCATTTTCTCTTTCATCCACGAGTCCGCCTCGTTGGCGTCCGCGCAGAACTGCAATGCCTCTGCTGCTTCTTCTAACTGTTTTTTTCTCAACGCTAACAGTTCCTCGAGAACCCTCCAGTGTTCCTGCAACGACTCCAGCCTGTTCTCGATTTCCGGAGCAGATGGATGTTGTTCGCAAACCAGTCTTCTACCTGCCTGGCTTAACTGTTCCGACTTGGGTCTTCTCGTCTTTGTTTCATCCTCTAGTGCCTTATGTTTCTGTTGTAGCGATATCAGTGCTCGCAGATCTTTCGCCACTATTCCAGCTCTGCAGATTCTTTGACGTTCCACTAACCAAGACTCTTCGTCTTCGTGGTCCTGCAGGAACTGAAAGAAGTTCCGGGCATCTTCCAACCTGGCCTTTCGTTCTTTACTGTACTCTCCTAAAGAACGGTAATGATGCGTTAAATTTAATTAATCCGAAAAAAAACATCAAAGCAGTACTACAAAAATACATTCTCACACTTACCTAATTGTCCATAAGCTTTGTTGAGTTGTTCAAGTTTGGCCTCCAGCAAGTCAGCCTCCTTGCTAAGCGCGTGCGGCTGGGCCTGCTGTGTCTGAGCCGCGACCTGAGTCTGCACCTGTGCAGCTTGCCTGGCTAACCTACGTTGGCTCTCTCCTAAAGCGGTAACCTGTAACTCCTGCAAACTGTGCCTCTGCAGCAGATCCTCTACTCCGAGTAAATGGGGTCCCACTTCGGTACTCTGGAAGCTCAGCTGCAGCTCCTGCACGCTCGCAAGAGTAGTCTCGATCTCCCGCATAAGGCTCATCAGCGAACACAGAGCCGACAGATTGGCCTTGTGCCTATCCAACAGACCCAGAAGATCGCGCCATCGCTGCAAAACCTGCTGCTCGCGGGCCTGTACACGCTCGAGTCCATGGTAATTCTCTCGCACGAGTTCCTCGGACATGTTAGTCAGATCGTGAAAACGCTCCTCGCGCGCCAATATATCAGCGCTGATGGCTTCGTGCTTCTTTACCGTCGCGTCAACCTGTGCCAGATTACTGCCATAACGTGGATCCGACAGCACCTGTATCATCTCCTTCAGATAGCCCTCGCGCAACACGCTCTTGCGCTCAAACTTGTAGTTCAACTGTTCAAGCCTCTCGTGACGAAGAAGCTCGCTTCGCAAAGCAACCTCGCGTCTGTGCTCGGCGCGCTCTAGCTCGATCCACTTGCGCTCGATGTCGTTGACGAGTTGTCCTTCTTGAGGCACGAAAGCTGGTTGGTTGAGGGACTTGAGACGGAGGTTGATGTGGAAGTATAAAGCTTCGATTTCGGAACGTTCTTTGTATTTAGGAGGTTTCTCGATGGTACGGTACTGCTTGAAGGCCAGAAGCTCGCGTTGAATGCCTTCAAGAGAGTTGGGGAAGTTTCTGTCTTCGAGCACTACGATTTTCAGCTTGATCCACTCGAGCAAGTCCGTTGTCAGCTTGCCGTAGTGGACTTTCATCTTGTCGGCGTCCATCATTTGACCGACGATCTGAATCACGATTAATTTTTGATTATCATCAAAAATACATTGAAATCATCAACCTAAACCAGGATAAAAAAAAAATAAAGAATACTCACGTTCGCAATTCTTTTGCCACTCTTGATTTCGTTCTTCATCCTGGCGAACGTGTGATAGTACGACGCGACGTAAGTCATGATGGACTTCTCGTCCGGTCTGGCAGTGTCCACGTCCTCGGCGTCGAGGAGCCGAGGAATGCCCAGCTCCGAGTTGGCCACGTCGAAGGCATAGTTGAGATTGTCGATGTGTTTCGTCTGTTGCAGGTCCGACCAATTGACGAGATCCGGGCGATGCGCGTGGATCAGCGCGTTGAAGCCCAGACCGCTTCGCCATGATCCTGTGTAGAATATCGACGACAAAATTACTCGTAAGTACAGATATTTGGTTTTTAAAATTGTGACATGTGTGGGTAAGCATCAGGTTTCACGCGATTGTATCCTTGTCAGAGTTCCGAGAAAACCGCGGAAAGTTGCGTAAGCCAGTGAATACAAGTTTTGTCGTGAGACTGATTTATAACTCACGCGCGGAAGATAGTCCTGTGAATTGTGTTTACTGGTAAATACAGAAACGCTAGATTATTAAAGTTTCAAGCATCGAGCAATATCTGTCACCCTTGAACGCAGTTAACTGCAGTTCTGTCTAGCAGCTATTTTAAAGCAAATTACAAAACAAAAAAATGAGGAATGTACAGCTGGCGGTGTTGTGTCTCGGATCACTTGAACAAACTATTGTTTTCCCCTTTGTACATTCTCGCACCTAGGCGCATTGTGCTCGAGTATTTCATACCGTTGGCTAACGCAAAACTATCCAGCTGTTTTTCAACATTATTTTTCCTCCGCTTACCGCGTTAAAAACTGACTGTACCAAAGAAGATTCCGGCGATTCAGCGTCACAAGGCACAACGTTTTCTTGCAACAATGACGTGTGCCGTCCGATAAAAATACCAAGCGTCAAGATCATCAATCTCGCCGACTTCTTACCCGACCTCATAGCGCAACGTGAATAAAAGCGCAATTACGCTTCTAAAGATAGCGTCTTTAATCGCACAGTATAAATACACCACAGAGTCCGACGCATTCCGAATATCGCGATTCATACCCGTAAAGTCTTGTATGTTAACTCCGGGATAGCCGTTAGTCTTCCGCTGACACCAGAGCAGCAGCGCATCCTTGGCCGATTTCTTCTCGCTGCTCTCGTTCTCCTCGTCGACGTCGATCTCGATCTCCTGGATCTGGAAGCGCAGG
Organism: Trichomalopsis sarcophagae; assembly: GCA_024372645.1. Taxonomy (NCBI): domain Eukaryota; kingdom Metazoa; phylum Arthropoda; class Insecta; order Hymenoptera; family Pteromalidae; genus Trichomalopsis; species Trichomalopsis sarcophagae. The sequence continues at coordinate 188,355 of QLSS01000209.1, read as the reverse complement.
ATTATGGTCCATATGAGACCGAGGATCAGACGTGGATTGCCGTCAACTATGTCCTCCGCGCCGATACTCTCCAGCCGAACCTGCGAACAACGAGATGATTGTTCCGTGCATTACTGGGAATCGTTTTGCAGTATCGTGTTCCGAGAAATTATTAATTTCCAATTCCAAATATGTATACACGTGTACACTTTATTTTTTACGTAAGCGAGTCGAGCAATGCCTGAGAAACACGGAGTTTTCATACGCTTCAACGGTGTCTATAATGCATAAATTGAATCGTTAATTGTTTCTCATTGTTCTATAGCGCCGCGATCCTGCTCGAAATAATAACTCCATTCAGAGCCACACCTTTTGTTCCGCGATAGTCGTAGAGAAACTCTTTAATAGTATAATAAGTAAAATAACAGTGAAAACGTCACTGCCGTTTACGGCCTTATAAGAGCCGGTATATATTACTTTTCGAGCGAAACTAGATCCAGGGAAGAAAAAAAAATGCGAAGTCGCCCGTTTTACAGTTACGTACGGCGAGAGCTCGCTCCGCGGAGCTTATTAAATTAACTTTTATTACGTCTTCTTGTATAAAGTGTTTACCCTGGTAATTCGCGCTTGAATAAATTAGCATAAGCAATGCGCCGGGCGAGATCCAATTGAAATCGGTCCAGTGTATATATAGTCGTTGACGCAAAAAATGTATTTTTCAACCGAGAGAAATTGAAAAAAGAGGCGCGAGATACGACTTTCTGTTTGTTTTTCGAGAAAGCTGCTGCGTCATTAATATTAATCGAATATAGTTTCTAAAGTTTCGCGCATCGTCAATGCGGCTATTATACACACACACACACACACGCGCGCGCGCACAGCTGCAAACTGCCACTCGAAGTTATACGGTTGCGCAACAATGTTTAATTGATTAACCGCCATCGAATTTTCAAACAACCGTCTACTCTGTTTCTCGGCGGCGTAATCGCGAATTTATCGGCTCTCCCGGCCTTGAAATCTGAAAATGATTCCCCGTCGAGCTTCGCATAGCAGTACATTATCCGACTGGCGCGCGAGTCTGTTGATCAGAGAGTCGCGCTTGTATATGATGTCATCGGCCGGTTTTATAGTCCGAGCAGCGATAAGAGTGGTATCAATGCGCAGATTTCGAGCGGTTGGAATCGAATATATAGGGGAAAATTGGTCGTCTCGCTACCGCTTTATTATCGATTAGTCACGATAAGGAAAAACGTTTATACCTTGGTGTGCAAGAAGGCGAGAGACTTGTTGACGTTCTCGATTTTGTGGACGCGCATCCGGCCATTGTTGGGCTTGGCGAGTCGCTCGCCCGAAATTATCTCCAATAGCTTGAGCAATTTCTTCCCGTCGGCCAGATCCGTGAACAGGTCCTCCACCTCCATGCGAGCCTGCGGTATAAGAGAGAGAGAGAGATCGAAGATAAATAAAAATAATTGTTTAGTTCAGAGAAAGAGATAGAGGGGTAGGGGGTGACGCGAACCTTGAGCAAAAACGAGTTGATCCATTTGGTGAAGGTCTTCTTCTGGATGAGAAGCCGCTCCTCCTGCAGTGACTTGATGCGGCTCTGCTCGAACTTGAGGGCATCCTCCCTCTGCGTCATTCTCTTCTGTATCTGAGCGACGCCTTTGTATCTATCGTACCTCGTCGGTGGACAGGCCGCGGACGAGGAGTATGCCTGGTTGTACTCGTACTGCGTCGAGTGCAGCTGTGACCTTGTCTGAGGTTCGGCGCCTGGCCCAGCGCCGGGCTCATACTGTGCTCCTTTATAAAAGAGAAAAAAAAAAAAAAAAATCGGTTATTTCGAAATCGCTAACATCCATATCGAGCATTCCCCTCTTTTACGATTCGACGGAGAGAAATATGCCGGGATATAGAGAGCCGTGCGTCCGTATGCGTGAAACGTTCCATAGCCGCCACGCCCGCGCCCGCGCCGCGCCGATTCACTTGGCTTGCGGCTCTAAACGCTGATATATATATATATATATATATACCGATATTATATATACGAGGCTTTTCTCGCTGAAATATCGATGCGCTTCCTCTCTGCCCTTTATAAAATATACGTATATCCATGTATATAGGATTGGTTGTTACCACGGGGGCGCGCGCGCGCGCGCAGAGTCATTGTACGGATAAGTGTGGTAACGTTGGAAGATAGCGCGCGTGTCGTAAGTCACCGGTAGGAGTGTAAAACTATAATTGACGCTTTTCGCCTTATCGCTTTCCCGTATGTACAATACGTTACATTCGCGCGTTACCCAGATTCCCTTCTTCCTCTTTTCGTCGCCCCTCCGGTTATCTCGCGCTGTTGCGCAAGCGCCTTGTCTCACTTCAATAATACGACGATTATCGAAGAAAACAAAACGCGCGTACGCGTACAGCGAAGAAAAGCCCATTTCATAAAAATCTGCGTAATAATTATCGCAATCCTCTCTCTCTCTCTCTCTCTCTCTCCCTCTCGCGACTTCCGCATCGGGGCTCATGCAAATTCGCGACCGACGCGCAAAACGCGCACATCTCGCAAGAATGAAAACGTTCCTCGGCTCCCTCTCGTATACACAGGTACATATATACATAGAAGAGAAAGAATAATACGCGCGCTTACGTAAGAATAGAAAAGCCGCAAACGCGCGTACTCTCTAACGAGGCTTTTCTGCGCGCTGGTATACGCGCCGCGTAATCGAGTCTGTCTCTCCCGATATGTATACGTGAGTGTGTGTGTGTGTGTGTGTGTGTGTGTCTATGTGTACAGAGCTGAGAGCGAGAGAGCGTCTTTGGAGTAAAATCGTATTACGTGCGCCTCGGATTCCTCCTCCTCCTCCTTCTTCTTCTTCTTCTTCTTCTACTTCTTGGTCGTTAGGCTCGCGCGCGCCTCCGTATTAAATGCATTCCATATACGCGGGTATTCATTCCGGGGCGAGCTCAGGTGCACCGCTAGACGGCGGCGGCGGGGCTACTGCACGCAGAAATGCTAATGGGAAAGGATGGATGCGGCTGAGAGAGGAGCTATAGCGAGAGACGTGGGTGGAGTGATTTTTGGATATACTCTTTTCTCCGTCTCGAGGAAGTTGTTAAACGGAACAGCATCGCAGTCTCGTTATGCGCGCGTGACATCACGTTTCGTTAACATTCGGCATCGTGACATCATTTCTCTCTCTCTCTCGCGCGAAGACGAAACTCGCAGTGAAAAACAAAGCTTATATATAGTCCCTATACAGCTATATGCATAAGAATAGGAAAAAAAAAAAAAGTGTAATATACCACCTCTCGAGCGCTCAGCGATTCTAACGGATTTTCTCTTTTGGAAGCGTGCCACGACACTTACAAGCATATACACGCCGAGTTATTTCCCCTCGAGACGGGTGAAAGTACAATTTTGCCGTATTAACGATTTTTCCTCACCGCTATATAGCAGCAGAGATCCGCGACTTTTCCGCGTATCGAAAGCTCGTTCAAGTTACGATATATTCGAGAGAGAAAAAAAATCACCGCGCCTATACACACACACACACACACACACACACACACACACACACACAGAGAGAGACGTCGACGCGCATTCGCTATCTTATCTCCGTCTCACGGGCGCGCATAGCGACGTCGCGCTGAAATTTTTACCGTTGACACGCACTGATTTCCAAGATCTAGCCCGTAAAATTTTCAACTTTTTTGCTAAAATTCTAACGCATCTTACAGCGAAGTCGATGCTCACCGGATTGACGAAAAAGCCGCGATCGGCGTCGATGATCGTCCATGACTTCTCCTGCCCTTCTCTCTTAAGGTAATTATAACACCGACGCATATACGAAAATTCCACGAGATGAGAACTAGAACTACGACTCTCGTCGTCGCCTGGATGATAAAACGAAGCTTTATCGCACTTATACAAGACGCGCGCGCGATCGTCCGGGCCAACAGTGGCTCTCTCGCGCGCGACTCTTTAGCCGGAGCCTACTAACCACTTCTTATCGCGAGCGCTCGAAAGGTGTGCCACCGATGTCATCGATACTATAGCTCCTATCTGCGCGCGCGTATGCGTGTGTGTTTGTGTGGAGGGGTACACACACACACACGCGAGAAAGCTCTGGCGTACGTGAGTTCGACAAGTTAAGAGAGCTAATTGAAGAAACTGTTGTGTACGCGGATGGTGTATAGTGTGGAATTAGGAAGTTCGTGTACGGTATAGAGGAGGAGAGGAAAGACTTTGTCATTTTCTCTCTTTCTCGATAACAAATCGACCGTGAACAACAATTATACTTATCGAGACTCGATATAGCCTACGATCGATTCCGATGACGATCGACAAACATTACACGGAACTGCCATATATTTGATCGAAGTAACCGAAAAAAGGCGCCTCTCTCTCTCTCTCTCGACATCTGTGCGCGAGAAAAAAAAAAACTACCCAAACGGACCTTGACTGCGATGCGGAACGACGGACCCTTTTTACTCTCACGGCCGGTCTCTGCTCAGCACGACTTTTTTTCCGAACGGTTACCGCTCATTTTCGCACATCTGTTGACAGCATGCATTTTCTCGTTAGGGAGGCTCTCGAACGTCGATGCGGACCGACGACTCTTGGAGGCTTCAAAATTTCCAGCGTATTTGGACAATGAAAACAATGCTTATACACCATATACACACGTTCCAAAGAAAACGTCAGACGGATTCTCTTTTCTCCGGAAGCGGCCGGTAATTTTGCAAATGAGTAAACGAGACTACGGTAGAGATGTTTTCCTCGAAAATTTCAGCTGTGGAACACGTGTCGCTGACAAAACCACGTTATAATACTTGTGCTTGTAAACGCCTGTCCCGTCTGTTAAAATCCGGCCGGAGATTACTGTAATATCGGGTGTAATAAAGTCAAGAATGTACTTAAAAGTAGAGAGAAAAAAGGCGCAAATTACGCAAAGTAAATAAATAACGGTGCACGGCCTTACGCAACGCGTTTTCGATTAAAAATCTTATTAAAGAGACTGTCAAAGAAAATCAGGTTGTGTATGTCGTAATGCGAATCATTACAAGCCTATAAATAAAACATTACGCGGCTCTCTCGTTTTCCCGCGCTCGCGCGCATTCTTCCTCTCCGATGACGAAGAATTCGCAGTAAATTAAAAAGATAACGCGATCGATATAGTTCGTGTCCAGTCCTTTATTATTAATTAAAAGCCTATATATATACAGTAAAAAAAAAAAAAAAATCGATTTATCTCCACAAACGCGCGCATAGCCGACGAAGGCCATGTGTACAATATCAAGAGAGATAAGCGCGAAGCGGATCTTATCTCGACGCCTTTTAATAAAGCCTCTTCTCTCTATTTCTGCGCCCCTCGATCTCCCATTTCATCAATCCTTGTACCGTTTACACAGAGCGCGATATCCCACATCCGCACATCTGCGCACACAGAGCGCGCAAAAGCAACAAACGCTGCAGCGAGTATACAGCGAAAAGAGTAGAAAACGAGAGTAGTCACAGTCTCCCGCTCACATGTGAATGAGAAACCGCACAAGCGCACGCCGGATGTACGTATACACATATAGGTATACACTGCGCAGACTGAGAGAGAGAGAGAGAGAGAGAGAGAGAACCGACCCTGGGACAGTCTTTTCTAAGAGTTCGAAGCGTAGAGATTTCCTCGTCGCGACGAGTCGCCCCGCGATCTTGAAGGGATTCCAATCGGCACAGAAAAAGTCGAGCAACGGTTCGCCAACGACGAGTATCTCTCTCTCTCACGGTTCGCGCGACGCGTTTTTCATTCCGCGTTGTGCCACACACAGCTGCGCGACGCGATCTTACGGGGAATCGCCGGCGCGTGACGCACGTTATCGGTATTTTCATTTATCCGTCTCTCTCTCTCTCTCTTGCGCCTGATGGGCATAACGAGTTTATTATTGCCTCTCGTCGATCTCTTTTTCTCTCTCTCTCTCTCTCTCTCTTAAGTACACACTGGGACTTTTTCCTCGCTCTCGATGTTTGATGTTGTATACCAGCGGTCAAGTTCGTCTGTCGGTTTATCGCTCTCTCTCTCTCTCGCGTCGAATCGAAAACAACGAGTGTAAGTACAGCGGCGTTGGATTACACCCCCGCGACGAGCATAATTTTGTTTCTACGTTATAGCTTCGTCAGCAGCATCGAAGAGAGTTTACAATTCAGCCGCCTTACTTCTTCTTGAGCACGACTGTGTGTAATTCAAGACGCTCGCGTCTGGGTTGTTTAACCCGACGTCGAGTGCGCTCTGTATGTACGCGCACGTACGTATCCGCAGCGAGAGAGAGAGAGAGAGAGACGAGTGTCGCGTTAATTAGCCTCCGTACAACGATCCGATCGGATGAATAATGCCTCGGTTATTGTATCAATCGCTCGGGGAATATTCGCTGTCTGCGTATAACGTCGCCTCTTTGACCCCCTAAGTATAACGTTTATCGCGCTCACGTTCTCGATCTGTTGTTTATCCCGAAAATCGCTCGTTATCATTATCGTACGTATGCACGTACGCGCTTATAAAGTACGCGTCGAGCCAACGGTACACACGTAGTGAGAGTAGAGAGAGAGAGAGAGAGAGCAGCCCATGCAAAGTATGCGCGCGCGACCGGCCGAAATAACTGTGCCGTCGTATATACACCCCACTTCTTCTTATTCGTCTCCTGGAAATTCCTTTCCTCGCGATTCCCCGATTTCACCGTACGCGCACACGCGCACACATATGTGGACACCGGTGCAGCGGGCGTATGGTGTCCGCACCGGGTTGACGAGAGCTGTTGGCGACGACGAGCATCGCGTCGTCGAGAAATCGAGGGAATTGAATACAGGCGAGGCCGGGCGCGGCGTTCCTTGAGAGATAGAGAGAGAGAGAGAGAGAGAGAGAGAGAGAGAGAGAGAGAGAGAGAAAGAAGGGGAAGAGAGAGAGAGAGAGAGAGAAAAGGAGAAGGACAAGTAGTTCCGCGCGCGCGGAGCGGTCCAGCGAGTCTCTTGACCGAGCTGCCGCGGCATTCACCGAATAACACGGCACATACACGCACATGCCGCCGCGGCACCGTTGGATTATAATCTCTCTCACTTCAATTGTACACGTATATGTGTGTGCACAGCTGAGGCTACAAACCGGTAGCCTCGCGGCGACAATAGGATACACATCGCCTGTCAGATCCTCTAATATCGGCTCCACCTGTTGCGCGACGATTTCCCCGTGCACGTATACGTATACGTATACGTATATATATATACATACGGATACGCTACTCCGACGCGCGCGGCTTTCTCTCGGCGATTTTCGCGCGGCGGCATGGCTCTCCCTATACTGGTGTGTAGCACGCGCGCCATAATGAATCGCGCGCGCTCGCGAGAGACAAGAGTTATGTATGTACAGCACACGCGCACTCACCTCTGGGGACGGCGAGCGCCGATCATCGGCTTTCTCCCCGCGTGCGTGTGTACTTATGCGAGCGAGCGAGAGGAAGGAAGAAACTCGCTGTGGTATCCAGCACCGGCTTCTTCTTCTTCTTCCTCCTCCTCCTTGCACTATGCCGCTGCTCCGATTTCTTCGATACACGTCGTCGTGCAGCAGTTGTACACCTGCGGAAGGTATAGGACCTCGGGCACGAGGTTAAACACACTCCGATATATATACGTTACGCCTTCGCTCGATCGTTTCTCTCTCTCTCTCTCTCTCTCTCTCTTTCGGTCAAAGTCCTCTATATATATGTAATAATACACTATATGGACACGACGAACGATCAATTCGCGGACGCACTCGCGTGTATATCGACGACACTACTGTGTGCAGCAGCAGCAGCTAACTCTCTGCTCGCTTCTCTCCAGCCGCGGCGAACTCGAGAGTCCCCTCTCCAGTTTTCTCTCTCTCTCTCACTCGCGCATCGGGTTCTTTCCTCTCCGAGAGAGAGAGAGAGAGAGAGAGAGCGCGCGCGAGCTATATAGAGAGCTGTTCTCCAGCGCGCGACGGCCATTCCATTCCATCCCCTCTTCGATCTGGTACTCCAGCGCAAGCGCGAATTGCCTGCCCGTGTATACCTATATATAGTTATGTACCTTCTCTCGCCGCAGAGAGACTCGTCGGAGCTCTCAGCGCACTGCATGCAGTAGTAGCCGAGATACGCCCTGGATCGATCGGATATATTATATTCTTCTTCCTCGGTGGAAATATTCCTTCTTTCCTACACGCTTGGCTGACGTTTACTACCGGTTCCTCGAGTCTATACGTATACTAGAAATGCCGGTACTACACTCCGACGTCCAGAGCTGAGTACAGCCCTATATTTACGTTACACAGGCGCGACGGACAGTGCAGTGTATATAACGTGTTCTATATATATATATATATATATATATATAGCTATAGAGCGCGCATGTGCGATAGAGTGACATGTGCTGCTGCAGCGCAACGATCGAGTGTCGCCTGTTGCATGCTATATTTCGCTGCAGTCTATAAGCTGTACGCCATGTGGTTTTTCTCCGCCGAGTAGATTTGGAAAAGCAGACTCCACTCAATGAGATCGAATATGGAGTTTCGGAGTTTCTGATGTCAACAAACGAAGGAGAGTAAGTGCCCCTTTTCTTTTTTGTCTTTCGGAGCAGTCTGTATAACTGTGCTTTTTCACGCTTCGATGGGATCGATCGCGCTCGCTTTGTTTGCGGATCGGGCTGGCATTTGTGTGTTTTGTGTTTTATGAAAGAGCTCCATTGTTCGAAATTTTCAGGGAACGCCAGGTTTCAAATGTTCAAATCTAGGAAGTGCTTGGCCAGCCCACAGTTTTCCTATACATGGCAGTCTATTTTTACTGTTTTTTTCATTGCTGGTGAGGAAAAATCTACTCTGCTTTGTATTTACTTTATAGTTACAAAAACGTATATATTGTGTATGACTGTTGTTTGCAGCTTTTTATGTGAACAATGGAGCTTGCGTTATACCGGAGGCTAGTCAAGAAGGACCCCTGCGCTCTTTCAAAAGCTACGATGACATTGTCATGTTTCACTTTAATGTGCCAAAACATGTGCTTCGCGCTACCTGGCAGTTTATTGCATTTATGGACAGTGGCGAATGTCCACAGAGAAAAGTAAACATGTGAGTATTTTTATTCATGTTGCTCAGAGTTTAAAATTGAAGTAATTTATGTTTTGTCTTTCCTGTTCTAGATTTTTAAAATGGGGAAGCTATCCTGTTATTTCTGAGAATCTTGAAGCTGCTTATCCAGCTCATATGTACATAGAAAATAATACTCTTCAAGTATCTGCTCTAACTGCTTTTGAGCCAAAGGATATGACTATAGTTCCAGTCTATAGTCCAGAGCCAGGCGACTGGTTTGTTGGTGCTTACTTATCATACTGGGATGAAAAAGTTCATCAAAAGGTGTGTACCTGTATTTTATCACCTTTACACAATAGAATGGAGTAATAAAGTAACATTGTTCAACATTATCTGCAGGGCCTTGGACACAAGTGCCGTTACAGCATAGGTTCCGTGGCAATTTGGTCAGAAACTACTGGTATAAAAAATATTCCTCTAGGATACCAATACACCTTGAAAACGAAAGAAACAATCTCCTATTACAAGTATGGTTTAAAAAAATATCTATTATCATTAAATGATTATTGAATATTTACTAAATCCACTCGTGTGTTATCTGCAGAATATTCATCCCAATGGACACATGGAGTTTTCAAGTGGATATCTGGGGCTGCAACTTTAAACTCAAAAAGTCTCGAAATTTTGTTGAGCCATGCATAAAGAATTTAGAACTTAAAGGAAATTCTCTTCCTTTTCATAATCACTCGAATCCCGGCCCTATTGGAAATTTGTCATCAATGGATACTTACACTTTTTCGGAGCTCTCTCCTTATCAAGACACTTGGTATTATCTGATGGTAGTGTCAAGCAGTGCCATCACTTTTAATGTCAAAGTGACGGTAACAAGTAAGGATCTAAAAATTATTTACCTGTCGGTATTTGAGATACTAAAACAATGTGTTTATAGATTGCCCAGTGAGAACAGTAGAGGAGGTATTTATTCATCAGTATGTCCATTCACCAGTTTACGTTAGAAATGATCAATCATACATGAAAAATGTAGAAGATTCGCCTATGCAGTATTTTTCCAGCAATAACCAAAGTCAATTAAAAGAAAATCCCATTATTACTAACGGTAAAGAATTAAGTATTGCAGAAGATGATGATAATTTAACTTCGTGTTTTCCGAGGTATCAGCTTGTTAGGATAAAACATTCGCAAACATTGTCTGGAGATTATTTATTACGGGTAAATAAACTTACTTGAAGACATTTTATGGCGTTTGCAAATATAGATGCTTAGTCGTGATTAAATTTTCAAGGGCCGAGAGTTGCTTACATCATGGTTAGCCTTAACCGACACATACCCAGTTATTACTCAATTTGAAGTTCTACCATTGACCGATATTGGTGGAACGCTTGACATTAATATGAGTCTTGAAATTAATAAGGTAAATTTCAGCACTTTTTTAAATGAAAAAAAATTTGACTCTATTCATAAGCTCTAACAATTTCAGGTTTTGAGTAAGCAGCAAGTTAATGTAAGTATATGTATTAGTCGCGGACGTGTGCCTAAACAAATAACGGGACATATAAAATGTGATAATAGTAATACGACGAGGCAATTATCGACGATCGGTGATATGCTTGATGCTAGTCTTCTGATACCTTATCCTCAACCGGGTATGTGGTATATTGCACTTCAAGCAACTTGCTATATGTATGGGTGAGTTTGTTCATATCAAACAGAGACAACGGTCTTTTGTAATTAAGGCTTATCTTAGTAAATGTTGTGAAATACGGGTAATAAGAAATAAATATTACGTATTTCCAGATTGCCGGCGCGCTGTGAAATGGAGCAAATATTAGTATCGTTGAGTATTAAGTTGAGAGCATGTGTCTTTGAGGGAGATCAATCTTGCGGCGAATATGGCGTTTGTCAAGAAATTCGTAAAGGGCTACTTTATTATACTGCTTGCAAATGCTTTGGAGGTATACAATGCTTTTTATTTATTTCGTCCCATCAACAAATTTATGGAAAAAAAAAAAACATTTTATGTACAATCTTCTAATTAAAGGTCGCCAAGGCTGGGGGTGCACAGACAATAGTAACGCTTCTTCCGAATTTGCAATATTATTGACGACTCTGAGTCTGACGCTGAGTAATTTATTTTTTATACCTGCTATATGCATGGCATATAAACGAAGATTTTATACTGAGGCATTGATTTATTTTTCTACAATGTTATTCTCTTCCTTGTATCATGCCTGTGATCAACAATTCACTACTTACTGCGTTGCCAAGTTTGAAGTAAGCAAACAACCACTTCTCTCGTTTTATATAACTGTTCTTACGTTTTATTTTATTTCTATACTTAAATTGCTCAGGTACTTCAGTATTGCGATTTCTTTTCTGGCATTCTCGCCTTCTGGGTGACCTTTATAGCTATGGCTGAATTGCCAATTCAATATGAATCTTTCTGTCATATGCTAGGAGCTATTATTATAACTTTTGGAGTAGAGTCGGACAAAACTGGATTGATTAGTATTTTAATTCCCATAATCATTGGAATGCTGATATCGGTAATTTATTCGCATTTTTTAATATTATCTTTAAAAAATTCAGAAATTGAAAAGTATAATGACATGCCGTTCTTTACTTTTAAAATAGATATCTTCGTATGGATGCTATTGTTATAAAATGAAGAAGATGATTTGGCCAAAGAGACTAATCCAATTAATTATAGGCTTATCACTTGCTGGATTTGGGATCTTGATATTTTCTTTAGTGGAGACTGAATCTAATTACCAGGTTTGTTATTATTAGTTGAAAAACAAACCTAAACAAATTGCAATGAAATTGTAAATTAAAAGACTCTTAATTTTTTCAGTACGTTCATAGTGCTTGGCATGCCGTCATAGCGATATCGTTAATTTTTTTGCTGCCACCGATGAGAGAAGAGCAAATTCTTACTCAAATTTCTGATAATACGCTTTTAAATTACAAAGAATCTCCGGAAGATTCTGTGTTCAACGCTGATGCTGGTCAGCAAGACGACCATCTGATAATGGAAGTTAACTAAATGTCATTATTTGAATCGTGATAAAGACTAAACCGCCAAACATTTACGTATAGATTATAAGACATATATATTTTATATAACATTTACTTGTATGCCATAGTAGTATTGTAAAAGCAAGTCTGTGACTTGTTAAGTGCAAGATTAATCTCTTAGAGCACTGCCAGTGAGAAACAAATAACTTCTATAATATATTTTATAGTACTTATACTACACATAAGTTGTATTTTTTAAACGATATTCTCACCCCAGCAAGATTACAATTTATGGTTCACAAAAAAAGAATCAGCTCACGTTTATTTTTAAAAACCTGAAAATAATCTCTTTTTTTAATCTTATTCTTTGCGTTCCACATTATTGCCTACTTTGAAAACGTAAAGTCTCAAAGTGCCCAATCCACTTATGGAAATGTCGTCAATTTTAGAACCAGTCATTTGTCTGCGGATAAAATCACAATAAAAGCAGGCTCATTGGATTATGCATCTAAGAAGACTCATTCACGAGCATTATACTAAACGTTTTTTCTCATTCTTTACGTAGAAAAAGTTTTATTAAAAATGTACAAAATCCTGTTAGCAAAGCTGTAAATATGCAATAATGCGACATCAATTTCCTATAAAAGTCGAATGCATTAAGATAACATGCCATAAAAATGACTTACGCTAATTATTCATTTTCGTTCGCAGATACTTCGCAGGCACTTCAAATTGAACGTCGCAATCTCCCAGCCAATCTGACGCGTTTACCAGTATCTTGTGAAGTCTCGTCAAGTAACTCTTGTGAATTTGCGATACCAGAGCATCTTCGCTTTGAGAAAACTTGACTTTATCCGCAACCATCTCGACGTTCGTCGGAGGCAGCGAGCAGATTTTCATTTCGTCGTAGAACAGCTCCCAAACCTAATCAAGCCATTGAGTTATAGTAATATCGTAATCATCGATCTTATACAAAGGATTAAAATTACACACATGTGCCCATTTTTCATGCAGAATATCCTGAAAGCCCTGTCGCTCTTTGAATTTGAGCAAAGTATACAGCGTCTCGACGCCCATCTCCACATTCTTCACGTCCTCGAATAAGCTGTTCAGTAAATTCTTAACAGTGCTCTCCAGCTCGGCGACGTCGCATCGGAAATTGGAAATGTCCTGGAACCACTTTATCCTCGTAATATCCAAGGCATACTCGCAGCAGAGCCTCATCTCGTTCGTCATCTGCAGGAAGTAATCCATGACACGACGGTACTCCATTTCGTGCTGGTTACCTCTGGTGCCGCCAATGCTTATCTTGTTCAGACTGAAATGCATAAATGATCTCGATAACGTTTTATATTATACCTTCTTTACTCTAGAGGCAGTATTATTATTACCCGCCGTAAATGATGATGGTATCGCAGATCTCGGAGACGTCACGACAGCGCAGCTCGAACGCGCCGATGCTGTTGAAGATCACGGCTTTGTCGACGCTCCAGTTAGTCCCGTTGAGTTTGCAGTTTTCTGTGATCTGGATAAGAATATAGCAATAGAGCATAAATCTTCTGGAAGCAGTGGAGGGAGAAATTATCTACAGTCGACTCACGCTGTCGTAAATTTTCGAGTAGGCTTCGCAGCAGGAAATAGTCGATGCCAGACACTCCCGGCACTTCTTCGGATCATCGAAGATTAGCTTGAGATTGATGCTGCTCTTGCAGATTTTGACTACGTGGATGCTCAAGGAGCACAAGAGTCTTTCGATGTTTTCTCTGCAACAGTTTACATTACATCATCTTAATTGTCGATTTATCCACTGAGCTATTATGAGGACATTTTCAACGCGATTTTACGGTTTGTTGTAGTACGGAGAAGTAGTCCACGCGAAGCGAATGGCGTGCAGTATTCTGGGCAGAAATTCCTGGATCTGGTTCGAATTGTCTAAGGACTTGCAGCTCTGCAGTACTAGATAAAGACAGCCAAGGTTCGACTTGGTTTCTTCCAAAGCGCTTTTCACTCTTGAAACGAGAAGTTTCAGATCCTTTATACTCGACGACTTCACCTTTTTCAGCTGCTTGATTATTTGGAGCAGACGATCGTGCTGCAGCTGTCTCGATATACAGGCCAAATTCTCATCTGAACTTTACAAAATCGAAAGCTCTGTACACATAAGAAAACATCATACTATAGAATACGACATTCACTCACATCTGCTCTGCCAGAAATCAAACTCCCCAGCGATATCGTGAAGCTCTTGCGAGTTGAACGACGATATCATCAGAGCCTCTCGGATCTGTTTGATCCAAGTTCTGGCGACCTTTTCCAGTCGGTTTATCAGCAGCGCTCGCTCCTTCTGCCTCTGGATCCTCGTAACGCTTTCTCTCTCCATATCGGGATGCTGTTTCTCTTGTTCTGCACAACCTTCCCAGGGAACGTAAAGCACAAGGATTCCCATGGGTTTGTACGTCACGTCTATGGCTCGTGTGAGGAAATCGTTGATGTTCGAGAAAATCTCGTCGCGAGTTACTGTCGTTGACGCAAGAGGGTTGAGGAATGCTACGATTGTTACAGATTTGCGCAAGTGGATATAGCGACTTGCTCTAGAACGGGTAAGGAGCTACAATTAACTACACACATAGTATAAGGATACTTTCAGGCCAGTCACCGCTTTTAAATGCCATAGGCGCGTAGACTCCACCGACGAACTTGATGGCCGTCAGTTCAATCCTGTCGCCGACACTGCCAAACGTGACGCTGGATAGGAAGTCATCGGCTCTGTAGACTTGCCAGGGTTTCCGGAGGAAGTAGGTCAATCCACCGTGCGTTTGTTCGGGAAAGTCCAAGAGAGCTTGGAGTTCTTGGGTTTCGGAGAAAAAGACGGTGATGATTGTTTTGGTGGGATCGCGAAAGTACTCGCGGATAGTTTCTTCGACTTGTTCGGACCAGCTGTCGTCCTGGAGGTTCGGAAGGACCGTCAGCTCTTTTGTGTATTTTACCTGTTATTTTTTAAGAGTGTCATACAGAAGCTTTTTTCAGAGACTTATCGCAGCGCATCGTTCTTCGAATGAATAATGAATCCGTCGGTAATTATTACCAGCGTGTCAAGTTCAGCGCCGGTGAATACCGGCTTGTCCGGCTCCGGAGGCGCCTCGTCTTGCGGTTCGGGTGTCTCTGTTGAATGATTGTTATGTAAAAGCTTTAATTAGCATGGACAATAATCGATCGATTTCTATCTTCGTAAATTGAATCCTCTATTTTTATCGAGTATAACTATAACAAGAATTCTTTTTGCATATCCACGAAATGGAACGTATTTTCTTCTAATGCATCGTTGTCAGAATTATTATGAAACCTCAATGTTGAATCACTTAACATTCCATAGTCGGTAAGAGCGAACCTTGTGTTTGCATTTTATATAATCACGCGCAACTTTTACGTTTGAATGCAGTTATTCAAAGGCGACATTCGAGCCTTCGCTTTCACTCGATGCGAAAGCATTGCTTCCGTGGAAACAGTAGCTCTTCGAAGCTAAATTATTGACAATAATAAACATTACACACGACTCGTCGTTATTCTATATAGAAAACGGCTGTACATTCAACGTCAAACGCGATATTTCAAAAGTATTCAAAATGAAAGTTAAGTACACGCGCGTAAATTCTTCAAGTAGTTTGAACAGCCGCTAGTGCATTTCCGAGTCGAGATCTGCTTTCTCCCTTTTTGTATGCAGTTTTCGTCGCAGCTTTTGTCAAGATCAAACGAAAGCGTGCCGCGCACGTGCGCCTACTTAGGTATCGTTCGAACTCGAGTTCCACGACTGAAATGCTCGATATCTTAATCCAACGTATGCTTGTACATATATTTTTTTATTTACTCGACGATAAAATGTACTCTTAGATCTCGTCGAAGATTGTACGAGAAATATACCTTGATGACCGAATTCCTCTTCGTCGGTGTCCATGTCCAAGTACTCCCTGTGCGACTCCGTCGTTGGTTTGTCTGAAATTTTCAGTCTACCGATTTTCACCGGCTCTGCGTTCTCTTGTTGCTCCATATTTTCCTTTTTTCTATTCTTACGCCGATGTGCAAATTCCCCGAGATATTATACTCCGGAACAATGACTAAATAGAGACTCGCTCGGAATCAAAGCGGGATATCCGTTGCTATATACAAACCCATTGTTGGATCGATATGTGACACACATATATATATATATCGTATACCAGAAGTTTCGTGATTACGTTCGATTAAAAAATTAAACCCGAACGAGTGTGTTCACCAGCAGCACGTGAATAATGTATTTTATCAGATTTTTACTATTGTATCTCGACTCGATAGGAATCTCGGAATCGATCGAATAATAATGGAAAAAAAATGCGACGACTTATCTAAAAATAACGATTTCTGGATTAAACAGATTATCGCGAGAAAAAGAAAAGAGCAGCATCATCGTCGCGTCGTTTTTTTCCAGCTGCCCATCGTAAAATTTCCGTTCGACAATGTGTACAATCGAAGCGAGTCTCGTGCAGCAGACGATAAACATCGGAGATTGTGAATCGATGTATATCGTTGCGTGCCGATTTCGGCGCCGAAACTAAAAGCCGCTTCGAAAAACGGATCGGCTTATCGCTGATGGGAAAAATCGATGCCACCGATTCTTCCCCATTATAACGTACAATTCCCATCTCGCCGCAATTTTTCCACTTCGATTATATTGTATATATTACACTATATATGTATAGCGCCGCTCGTCTGTATTCTAGTCGTAAAAACCGATAAACCGCGATAAAAAAAAGCCATTAAATATCTTATAATCATGCGTTTGTACAAGCGAGAAGCGAAATTAGCGCATGAATTGAAAAATGTACACGTATATCGCAAGATTTATATATCAACAAAGAAATGCGCAGGGTATAGACCGAGAAAGAGAGCCGCACACGCATTCCCAGCAACGTGAGCGCATATACACAAGCTATATACGTGTATTCGAATTAGCTGCATACACACAGGTTTCGAGCATATATATATATATATATATAGATGCATCGTAAACGTACGTGCAGTAATATATATATATATATACGTAGCATAGCTATACGTGTACAGCGTCTACTCGTCGCTAGATGAGAGACGATAAAAACCGTCAGTTTATCATCCAGCAGCTGCTCTAGTGGCAGCGTTTTCCGCTTTCTTTTTCCCCTGGATTTCTTCGAACTTGACCTCGAGTGCAGCTACTGTGTGCGTTTCTTTTCTTTCCGTATACAAATTGTTGCAGACAATTTCTTAAGGCAAGTTTGCTGAGCTGTGTAATTTTAGTTTTGCGGTTTTTTTTTTTTTTTTTTCACCTTTTGAAAATTAGAAACTCGCGACGAGTTTTTCTTTCGAACGGAATAGCACACCTGAGAGAGCGGACGTTGCTACTGCACTGCGCAATATAGAGCGGATTTGGTGATGTAACGCGGATAAAAGTGACGTGCAATGATTTTTTTATTCTTCTTTTTTTTTTTTTTTTCGTTACTTGTAATCTATACTGACGGAAAAACGCGCGCTCTGTGTCACCGCGCGCGCCGAGAACGCGTATGACCCTAATTTTGCTCGACGAAGCTTTTTAACGGAATGAGCGAAGAGAACTCGTATAGTATATATAGGTGTCCATGCGCTCTTTTATGTACGTATCTCGTTTTGAAACCGAAAAAAAAAAATTAATTATACAGAAGGCGATTGATCAACGAAACGCGCGTAATGTTTTTTTTTTCAGAAAATTCTGACGAAAACCAGTTTCTAATCCGGGAAAAAACCGCGCAGTAGTTTTCAAAGATGCAGTAAATATAATACAACAGAACGCGCCACGAGGCTTCGGCGAATAGTACGTTCTAAATACTTAAAATAAAAAAAAAACATATATTTTGAAAATAAAGCTTCGTGAAGAAAAAGTGGAGGGAGGAGTAGCCGCGAGCGAGATTTGAGCTGATGCGCTAATACACATATATTTATATAAAAGTCGCGACGGCTGTGTATTATGGCTCAGATGTGTTCTAGCGGTGATAGACTCTAAACGTTATATACGAGAGATCTGTAACGACTTGGTGTTGTAAAAAAGATTATCGTTTCGCGAGATAGGTAAGCGTTTAACAATTAAACTTTTTTTTTTTTTTTCATTACGGTTCATAAAATGAAGATAAAAATCATTGATAAGAATCGCAGCACATCGATGACACATCAGCCGAAAGCCGGAGCTTTATCGTATCCTTTGAAATTCGCGATGCACATCCTGCAAATTCCTGTGCCTAGGTGGCGTTGCCTAAGGACATGCGCGTCATGCGTGTAATTATCTCGGCGTCGCTTTAACTGTAATACAATATATAGGACAACAGAGAAGTAGTGAATCGCCGATCGTTTACCACGTGGATGCTCAGCTTTGCGAAATATATAATTCGAGAGCGGCGATGCGATCTGATTGATTGTAATTCACATTAGTAAATAATTTATTTACTCGAACAATAATAATATTCAAGATAGTTTTTAGAACCGGTGAATTTCGAATATAAAGAATATTTAAAAGTATCGAGGATAAATAGACTTTTTTGTCGGTTCTACTAAGCCTGACAAGTCTATATATAAATTTGGGTGAATGCCCGCGGAGACCTGCGATGCCATATGCTTCCGAGGCATTACAATAAAGCATTTTGCGGTGTTTTTGCAGGTGACACACAATGGGAGTGCAGTCGATCATTGGCCCGATAATCCACTGCGATGACAGCGGAGATCTGGTTATTCACGAGAACGTTCAAATAGACATCAGAGATGGAAAGGTATATGCGTGAGAAAACAATTTTCTTTTAATTATAAAATTAGAGATTTTTTTTTAACCGAGGATGATTTTAATTTTAGATAGAAAACGTGCATTTGAATCCAGACACGAATAACGTGCACAAAAGCAACGTGAAACGATTGGAGAATGGTCAGTTTTTAATACCTGGCTTGATCGATGGACACATCCATGCTGTTCAACTGCCAAATTTGGGTTTGGGCTACGACAAACCCTTACTCGACTGGCTATCAACCTACACATTTCCTCTTGAAAAGAAATACGAGGACGCAAAATTTGCTGACAGAGTCTTTGATGCTGTTGTGGTGAGTAGATTAGCGACAATATTTCGTTTAATGCATCAAACTTGTTTTTAAAAGTAACCGAATCTTACCATTCAGAAAAGGACATTGAAAATGGGAACCACTACAGCCTGTTATTATGCCTCTTTACACGGGAAAGCATCACTGATTCTCGCAGAAAAAGCTGCCATACATGGACAACGAGCCCTGGTTGGCAAAGTCAATATGAACAATTGCCCAGCTGAAGACTACTGCGAAAGTAGTCAGGATGCTTCTATTCAAGATACAGAAAAGTTCATAGAAGAAGTAGACAATATTAATGTAAGTATTCATGATTGCATTTTTTCAAGATTACGGATTTAACTAATACAATGTATTGCAGAATCCCTTGGTACGACCAATAATCACACCAAGATTTGCATTGAGCTGTAGTTTAGAATTAATGAAAAATTTGGCTGAGTTGGCAAGGACAAAGAATCTCCATGTACAAGTGAGCAAAATTCTTTTTACAATCACTCATTATGTGTCATACATTAATTTTGTTTTTGTATTTGCAGACGCATATATCAGAAAACAAGGAAGAAATCCAAGCTGTAAAAGATATTTTTCCAGAGTTTTCATCGTATGCAGAGGTGTATGATGCAGCAGGTCTGCTGACAAAAAAGGTATGTTAATACTATTGATTTTTTTGAGATTCTTTCTTTAAAAGAAAAAAACCATTTAAACATGAATATTCATTTTTGCAGACAGTATTAGCCCATGGCATTTATTTAAGTGATAATGAACTGAATATAATTCATGACAGAAAATCTGCTGTGATCCATTGCCCATCTTCAAACACATGTCTGAAGAGTGGACTTTGTGATGTGCGCAGATTGCAAGCAGCTAATGTTAAAGTTGGACTAGGAACAGGTAAACGTCCAAACTTCACAAATTTACTGCTATCATTAATGATCAACTTATGAATTTTATATTTTTATTAAAGATGTTTCTGGAGGTAATTTGCCATCTATATTAGATGTTATGCGAGCAGCTCTCCAAGTTTCAACACATTTATCACTTGAAAAACCAGGCTATGATCCACTTAATTACAAAGATGTTTTTTATTTGGGTACTCTTGGAGGTGCTGAAGGTAAGTTAATATTTGCTTAATCAAAAAATAATATTGTTGCATTTGTAATGATGCTATTAAATATTTCTTATTTTAATAGCTTTAGATATGAATGACAAAGTTGGAAATTTCAAACCTGGAAAGGAATTTGATGCTCTTGTTATTGATTTAGCTGCACCAAACAGTGTGCTTGACAATTTACAAGAGTACACTCTTGATGAGAAATTACAGAGACTGATATACTCTGGTGATGATCGAAATGTAGTAGAAGTCTATGTTTCAGGTCATCGCGTTATGTAAAATCTCAAAAAGTATTTTAAAACGATTTAAACCTAGGCTTAAAATATAAGAAGACTTTTTTAAAAACTCATATTTCAGAAAATAAACAATTTATTCATAAAAATCTCCATTTTTGATTTTTAATTAGTAACCAGTAAAATGATAGAATAACAATAAATTAATTAGGCTAACTATGCTTTTGCAAGAAAGCACGAATGCTTCTGTCGCACTGTTCGTATACTTCGTAAAATCCAGCGCTATTGTTATCCTGTTGGCAAGTAAATTTATGCCAAATCAATTGTAGCAGAGAACAATACATTATGCTGACAAGTATAGGTAGTAATACTTACATAGTAAGGATCTCTTATGATGAGTTTTCCATCAGGATCATGTTTGCCTAGCAGCTCAATAGTAGCTTTGCATCTTTGAGGCTTTTTCCTCTCAAGTTCTTCTAAATTATCTTCATCCATTCCAAAGATCCAATCAAACTTTGTGTAATCATTTGATTCCAGCTGCAAACAAAAAAATACAAATGAAATCACTTGTAAAAATGACATTGTAAGTGTTTATACAGTCTGTACGTACAGTTCTTGCTTTGTGGCTATAATCTTTGATTCCCTTAGCCTTGAGTACCTCCATGGCTCGACGATCAGGGTTTTTACCTGTGTGATAGCCTATAAGTGCAGCACTATCAACTTCCCAATCATCCTCGAGTCCTTTTTCTTTGACGATTTCAGCAAATACTGCCTCTGCAATCGGAGAGCGACAGATGTTACCTGCAACAAACGATATGAAAAGTATATCTATGGTTTCTGTTTGAAGCTGGCAAGATAGCAACTTCAACTATTTCATAAACCGAAGAATAAAGCATGAATATTTAATCCAAATTAACAAGTAGCAACAGTCACACCATTCCGTCGTCAGAATAAGGTTAACTCTGTCAAAAACATCATTTGGGTCAAAATAATTTCGCACACATTCATTGGTTCAATCCTATATGTAATACCTAAACAGATCATGAGCACACGTTTCTTCTCTGACATCTTCGAAACAATTCGTCGACACTCAAACTATACTGATTATTGTATCTTCAAAACACAGAAGTTCCGTCGAGCCGGATTGTTCGCGTATCATTAGCAAAAGTGTGCTTTTTTCCCGCGAGATTATCGGTAATAGGTACCATCCTATGATAACCATATCGATCTATCCCTATATATATATCTATCTCTAAGGAGCAAGTCGGTGTCATAGTTATCGCGTCAATGTTCCAAAACAAAAATCGATAACGTCTTTCAACTATAAAAAAGAATATTTTTAAGTAAGTATTATTATAAACATCATTTTCATTCGTTATAGCGGTCCAACATCAGCGCAAGCGGCGGTCCGATAAAAAGGCGTCTCCGAATGTCAACATCACCGCTCTTCGATCATCTAAGTACCTATGCGACGATAAGCGCCTGTAATAATCATATTCCTTGGAGTCGAAAACTCGGTGATAAATCGGAGCAAAATAAACGTATAACGTATACAACACAGCCCTTCTCTCTCCCACCGCAAAGGAATTTTGAAGGTGAAAATGCGGTGAAACGAAAGCTTTATATACATATCGCAATCGCTTCTCGTTCTCTCTCTCTCTCTCTCTCTCTCTCTCTCTCTCTCTCCTATGCGCAGTTAGAATTGCGGCGCGCATTCAATTTCAAGGCACACACACACATATATGCATTATCTATATACACGCACACATACACCCACAATATCGCATAGCTATAAAGTGCGCAAGCGCCGGCAATCCGCGAGTTTCTCTCCACTGCTCTATACTGTTGCTCGTCGTCGTGTCGCGAAGAAATAAAAGTCAGTGAGCGGAGAGGACTCGCGCCGAGAGAAACGTACTCGCCGTCGTGTCTCTTTGTCTCGGGTCGCGCTCTCGACATGGTACGGGGAGAGAACGAGGAGGAGCCTCTACGGGAGAACGACGATAATAATAATCGCTTGATAACGAACAACGTAGTGGAAGATGATGCGACGACAACGACGACGACGACGATGTCGTCCTTGAAGAGCTGCACAGATGTCGCAACAACGGCGGCGCAGGACAACGGCACCTGCTGGGACAGCTTACCCAGCGTCATCCTCCTTGAGATCTTCTCGTACCTACCGCACGAAAGCCGCATTCAAGCCTCTCAGGTATACGCCGTACTTATAGGCTGCACACATCTTTCGATATATAGATGTGCGCTAAAGATACTTGGCGAAGTCCATTTTCATTGATTCCGCTCCCGCCACACATATACATCGGCTCGTTCTCTCTCTCTCTCTCTCTCTCTCTCTCTCTCTCTCTCCTTCTCTCCCCCATCGAATTTCTCCTCTCTCGCGGCCACCGCCTTCGCGGATCATATCTATATCTTTTCTCCGCAGCTCCGTCTTTGTCTGGCTGTAATTTTCTCTTTTGCCAGCGCGCGCGCGAGAACGCGAATGTCATTCTGTTTACTCTGCTACTGCGATGCTGTTGTTGTTATTGTGGCCTCTCTAATACTCGTACACTCTGCTGAGCAGTTCTCCCTCTCTCTTTTCTATGTGTTCTCGCGGACTCCCTTTCACATATACTCGCTCGCTGCGTCTTGCTATAATGACTTTTTTGCGCGACTCCTTTTTCTTTCATATTATCTTACATAAGTCAGCTGTGAGCGCCGTTTCATTATTTTATATTTGTTGAACAAAGGTATGCAGACACTGGAGGTACGGACTGTTCCATCCAAGCTTCTGGAAAAAGATTACCTTTACACTAAAAGACAACGACAGCATTGTGTGGTCAAGGTTTGCATTGTTTTGCTGACTATAGCTCTTTTGCATCTAGATTAGTCTGGGATTGACAGCGTGATAATGTCATGTTTTCAGATGTTTATCAAGTTGGTTTCAATTCAGTGTGCAGGAGGTAACGATCCGCTGCGAGTCTGCCAACAATTTTGTCAGAGAGGCATTGTTTGTGTTGAAAAAGTTGAGCAGTAACAAGCAGCTGAGAAAACTACTTTTAGAGCCCACAAGTTGTATGTTTGAGTATCCCACTCAGGACGTGAATGGCAAAAAGTTGCTAGAACAGCTGTTGACTATTATAGAGACGTCCAACAGTCTTGAAGCATTGAGTTTAGGCTGTATCGAAGAACTGACGGAAGACCTGACTTACATTTTGGAGCCACTCAAGAATAAGCACTCCAATCACCTGACTCATTTGAGTTTGGCTTCCGTCAAGGATGATCCTGATCGATACGACTTTTTGGAGCTGGAGTGTTCGATGTTTAGAAGCTTCTCTAAACTAACAATCTTGACAATAGATTATGATCATCTCAGCGATGAACTGCTCCAGGCACTCAACAGTGGCTTGATGGAAAGATTGGTGATACATGTGCATGGATGGAATGGAGAGTATATTGGAGCTAGCAACAATGCGTGGATGGCTTTTACTGAGAAAAAGTAAGTTATAATAAAAATGTTGTGTTAAAATAATTACTCACAGATAGTGACAATTTCCTTTAACTCTTCTAGCCCAAACTGTGAATTGCGTTTAAATCTTATTCACTCTTATAATGCAGTAAGAGTATTGGATAGTGAAATTTTACAACCGGCAATGCCTCTGACTCATTTGAAAGTTCTATTCTGCGAAAGTGTCAATTTCATGGCACTCAATCAATTATCCCATTGGTATCCAAATACACTGCAATCACTTATTTGGATAGATTCGTTTAACTCTCGGAAGAATCCAGTCAATCAAATGTATGATGCAGATGATATAGATGGGTAAGAGAAAACCTTAAAAATTCGGGTCTTATTTTACGTGCCTGCATATTCGAAGGAATAATTTTCTATTACAGCCCTGATCCTCTGGTAATAGCAGCGTGGCAATGTAAAAATTTGAGTGAAATAGTACTCATAGGTAAAAAATATTGTTTGCACAATCTTCTTGCTATCGTTCGTCTCAGGCATAACATGGAGAAATTAGAATTTGCTGAAAGTGACATTGTCTATGAAGAGTCTGCATCAGATCGCGAGGCAATAATTGACGTAAGTACTATGACAAAATTACGTAATATCGATGAATTACGTATATTTTACAGAAGAAAATTCATTTATAGGAGGTCAAAGATGTCATGGGTAAGCAGTGGAAGCTTCTGAGTGACAAAGAGCTTCCAAAAGTTGTGATAAATCCTCTGAATGGAGACAGCAGAGAAGTAATAATGCCAATGGTTCTTCGGGATCAAAAGTAATTTGTGTCCAAGGAAACTTAAAATTTAAGCCACCTCAAGTACCATCCATCACCAACAGTCCTTTCTTGTGGATAAAACTCATTCTCAGAAGTATGAGCGTAACGTCATGTGTCAGGTCATATGTCATATTCTTGTGTTTTTCTATGGAGATATTTTTATGCGACCACGCATTTTATTTTTAATTAATTTTAAGTGAAATCACGTCAAGAATATTGCGTTATATATTTCTGAGGCTTAGATGTAATAGTCTGTCACGCATTCTTTCACAAATACTCCCGTGACAAGAATCAGCCATCCATATCTTAAGAAAGCTGCAGCAACATGTCTAAGATACTGAAAAGAAATTCCGTTATTTTTTCAGTAAACTTTTATCGCAAGAAAAGTTTTACAATGATATAGTGAAAGCAGAGAAAGAATATATGTAAATACTATTTGACAAGTGGATTCTGTTCCTCGATGAGTCTGCGCACTGTTGAACAATTATGAAATCGTAAATTACGAAAAACAAATCACAAGTACATTTAGACTACAAGACTAACACTAAGTCTTTCGTGACATGGACCCAGTTATACAGGGTAAATATAGTAATGTACAGTTCGATCATACCTCGTAAGAGAAGAAAGAGCACAACATAGATTCGTCGAGGGATAGGTCAGCGAAGAAAAAATAAAACATCTGAACTTGATATCCTCTATACAAGTAATCAAGTTCTACAAAGTAGCCAGAAGAAAAAAATCGCAAGTATTTTTCCATTGGGATGGGAATTTAGTTTATAGCATCGATAAAAGAGAAGCGAAGAATAGAAGTAGAAGGAGAATGTTACGCGCAATGTTAAAGAGACATCGTAATGCCGAGAAAGGGCAAATATTTTAGAGGATTCACGCGAGTTATAAAGAATATTACAAAAAATAAAAAAAAAATAAATAAAATACTGCGCCAAGCTCGACGTCAACTTCGACGGCAGCATATGTAACTATCGAGCGATCCGAGGTTATTTTTAATACCAAAACCAATCGGACGCCTTAGCATAAGAAGAAGCATCTTGATGTGCATACAACGCTGTGATTACGATAGGATTGAGCACTTCCAACGAGTGGACGACTTTTAATAAATGCTCCCCACAACTTTAGCTCTCAAGCGTGGAGCGACGAAAGGGAAATTCAAATAAAAGATAATCTATGTCTAGATGAATTTAGTCACTAACTGATATAAATGTATATGTATGTATCTAGTAGCTTTTGAATTTTGAAATCGTCAAGTCTACTGTGTGTGACACATGTCTCGATTTCCGTTCACCTAGAGAGAATGAAAGAGCAAGAAAGAGTGACGATAACGACGAAAGAGCGCCGAGAGAAAGAGAACCTTTGAATCAATCGAAATAATAACTGAAAGGTACAAAACGTAGAATAGTTGTTATCGAGGCAATGAACAACAAACTATCAAAAATCTTCAAACACTATGATACGCGTTTGTTGATTTCAAGCGTTTATTTTCTCAAGATCCTATACTTGCTCTATAACGATATCTCGGTCTTGTAGCTACTTACACCGAAGTAATGTTTTTTGTTTTTAAATGTGATGTTGCGTTTTTCAACTTGAAAGCCTACGCGCAAAGCTTAGAGTTTATATAGTAAGATTTAAAGAAGAAGAAGAAAGGCCACTTGCGACGTGAGAATTGATGAGAAGACAAAAGAAAGAAGAAAATCGGAAGAATATATATTTTCATTGCTGTAGCCCCAATGCTCCGGACGACAAGATATACGACGTCAACGGCGAGCGAGCATACGGAGTCTCACGATTGTCCAGGCAACAAGATCAGTGTCGTACACTATATCAATTGCATCAGCGCGAAAGAGTACGAAGCAGGCCTTTTTACAACGTGTACCTGAAGAAACTAAGAAAAGTCGACGACGCCCTGATGGTGTGAGTCCATTCCAACTTATTCTATGTGGCCTGCAAAAGTATTTAACGAACGATCGCACGAGTATATAGTATATATGGACGCGTAGCTGACTGTCAAACAGTTGAAAGAGTGATAGATAGTCGAAAATTTCTTGTGAGGGCTAGTCGGTGCTGTCTCGAAACTTTTTATGACTATAGGTAAGAACCCATCAGTCCCTTCCAATCGTTATTATGCCTCTTAACGATTTCACCCTCGTCTCTGAAGACCACATTTGTAGAAAAAGAAAACTACGAGCGAGAAAATATAAGTGAATCGACGTATATAATATACACAGTTATTATAGATGTCAACAATTTCCAT
The DNA here is from genome assembly GCA_024372645.1 of Trichomalopsis sarcophagae. Classification (NCBI taxonomy): domain Eukaryota; kingdom Metazoa; phylum Arthropoda; class Insecta; order Hymenoptera; family Pteromalidae; genus Trichomalopsis; species Trichomalopsis sarcophagae. The sequence goes on along the minus strand of QLSS01000209.1, from coordinate 161,248 downwards.
GTCTATAAGCTGTGTAATAAACTTTAAAGAATTTCCACGTGCTTATGGTAAATCGTAAGACGAATTAGTCGTCGCGATGTGAATCTCGTTTGATCCTGATAGAAAAAAAACAAACACTTTCTTTCCCAACACTATAAGTGTGCATTCTCAAATAATAACTTAAGCATGTATGAGTGTTCCTGACGCTGATTTCTTCCTTTTTTTTTTGTTTAAGACGAAGAAGACGATGAAGTTTATAACGAAGATAAACAAAATATAGAAGCCAATAGACAGAGCAAGAGACATAGGATGTGATATCATCTCGCGATATTTACAAAGCGACACAAAACTAAAGTATATGCGATTCCGCGAAGCAACAATAATACGATAGCAGGTGCCGTAACGCGGCGAAGATGAAGAGACACACGTATACACTAATCAAAGACTGAACCTGCTATCTGCGCGCGAATCACGAACAATCATCACGAGGGCTATGTAGACCGCAACGGAAAGCTGCTGGATGTAGTAGTCGTTGTTCTTTTCGCTGAGACAGTCTTTCAGTTGTAAAAAGTATATAAAATGGCAGAAAAGATAACGCGTAGCCCGAGTAAAGTAATTGATTGTTGTTGCGAGAGAGAAAAATTGAGGGAGAGAGAACCAAGTATATAGCGAGAGATAATAGAGATCTGCGAACGAACCAATATTAAATGAAACAAAAAGCCCCTTCCGAGCGCGCGCACGAAGACGAGCGACAAAATACGTATATATCCAAATGTAAAAGTATAAGTAGTCAGCGATATACGAAGAGGATATAGATTAGAGAAAGATGGAATATTAATCAAAAGTGCAGCAGCAGCGTACGATGCAAATCTTTAGAGATAAAGGGAAAAGATAGGGCATCAGTCGGATACAATAGTAACGAACAAGAGACGCGAAGCTAATTAACGATAAAAATAGGTAGAGTGTACCGTTCGAATAAACAAAAGAGAGCGCGCAAGCAAGAAGAAGCAGCAGCAGCACAAGCATTAGCCGGGAAAGAGAAAGAGAGCCACGAGAGCTCCGTTTAACAGAAACAAGTCAAGACCTATTTTTAAGATGCGAATGTATATTTTTATACTAAGGCAGGCCTTAGTTGTGCATATAAGACGATTGCGTGCAGTGCGTTTTATGCCGTAGAGGTGCTCGAGATAAAGAGCGAGAGAGAACGAAAGAGCGACCACGCGCAAAATAATAAGTAATGTATTAGAGAAATCGATACGTATAAATAGATGACATAATATTCGAATTCGGTGCGAACGTACGAAATTGTTATAGCGAAAAATATCGTGTCTTCGAAAGAGATAACAACGGGGCGACGTTGTGGCACTGATGTAATATCGAAACACACACACACACACTCGAACAACGCTCGGAGTTGTATGCTCATTAGTAAAAAAAAAAAAAAAGAATACAAGTGAATAAATAATCATCGCCAAAGGGAGAACACGTAAGCTCGGATTCCTTCCGACAGCCGCGCGACGTGCGTGTGTCTAGACTCCATATAGCGTGTAGTATATATTATATACCTAGATCATCGTCCAATCGCGATTTTTCGTTCTCTATTTTATAAATAATATATGCATTCGTTCATACGGAAGGAAATTATTTCTTCTTTTTTTTTTCTCGATGGGACTATGTGCATATTACTATCTTCCAGAGATGGAAAAAAGATGATTCTCGAGACTGCGCAAAGCGAGTATTGCATCTATATATCTACGATGATAAACCCCCTCTTAAGACTGACCAAACTCAAATCTAAAAAGAACGTTTTAGTCGCGAATCGTACTACTGTATTTCAACAAAAAAGGCGTGAGAAAATGAAGGAATCCGAGCCGTCGCGCCTCTTGTCTGTAAAAAACAGCGAAAAAAAAACAAAAATCCGATGGAATTGTTATATTCGCGCTACTATATAATGCGCTTGCGTTATCAAACGGTCGTGCGAAACTGCCTCGGTCTATGCGTCGTTTTTTTTTCTCGCAAACCCCCAACGACCAGTATACATACACACACATATAGGAACAAAAATTGCGACAACGGGCGTACATGGACGAGGCACTTTCGCGGCCGGTTAAGAGAATAAACCTAAAGAAACTGCACGGCAAGCTAGATAACAAACAAACAAAAATCTGTGATGCGCTGAGTAAAAGACGAAGGCCAAAGGGGCTAACAAAAAAGTAATAGCAAGTGAAGAGAGATTATAATATTGAGGCGAAGATAATTAATGACGAGTGGGCCGGCCGAAACCACATAGAGCTAAACGGTCGAGCGAGTGAAACATCTGTGATAAATAACGATAAATACTAAAAAAAAAAAAAAAAAAAAAAAAAAAAAATAAACAAATTTTAGAGGGATACTCGGCTAGAGAGAGAATGACAGCAAGTTAATAATGAAAATAATAAAAAAATAAAAGAAAGCGTTTAAAAAACAATGAATGCGTGCGCTATATGTAAAATCCAGAGTCAGCTTGTGTGCTTGTGTGATGAGAGCGAGGTTTTAACGAACAAAACGAAAATTTTGCAGAAAAACACATATAGATTATAGCGACAAATCGAGCGTGCGCTAGATTAGGACTGACAACGGTGTGTGCAAGAGAGATCGCTGTACAGTGTTCCATAAGGCACTCATGTAATGTCGTGAGATAAGCGTAAAGAAAGTGTATTTCTTTTTTCATTTTTAATTTTATTCACACGGATACTGTGTAATCTAACGTCCGAAAGCGTAATTTTTTTACTTCCGATTTCTGTCATTGCGTAGCCGACAGTATAATAAAATCACGAAAATGATCATGTCTTGTATAACAGCGATAATAGTACGAAAAATCGAGATATTATTATGCCTATACGCGAAAAGTCCGATCGATTCGATGTATACCCGACGCGCGATTTTACCTATTTTTATTTTCGAGACTTTATACTTCTGCCGACAAGAATCAACTGCGCGACATTCCACTTCCCCGTTATTAAAGTTTATTACATACTATGTACAAGATACGCAGCTCGTTGCAGAAAACAGGCGCGCGGTCGGGTTGAAGAATCAATGCTCCACGAACAGTATTAAGAGTTCCTAAAACATGCTGAGAGCAGTTGAACTCGAACAATTTTTTTTTCTTTCTCAATAACGCATATATGTGAATGCGAACACACGTGAAAAATCAAAATCTTTGTTGCGTTACGTCGTCATGTTATATGTTTACTTTTTTTTTGTATTATCGTGTAAGTCCGACGATTGTGTTTCCGGAGAGAAGTCGAAGCTCTCATTCCAGTTTTGAGGAAAAAACCGATGTATTCTTATGAACGACGAGTGTACCAGCGCATGAACGGCTTTCGCATTTCATTTATTTTCTCGAGCGATCGGGAAAACGCCGCAGCCGCTGCCGATGTTACGCGAGAATGTACGAGTGAAAGTATATAATGCGTATAGACGCGCACCGAGGTGAGGGCATAGGAACGTTCGGGCGTGAAAATAAAATCAAAGCGTGCACATGTAGAAAGTTACGCTCGATGTGTTTGTCATTTGAATAAATCAGTCATGGCTCTATATCGTAATATTATTACTATTGTTATTATTATTATTACTGTACACTTATGAAATCTTTGTCCAGAAAAAAAAAATTCCCTCGTAAGATGTCGTCGAAGGGGGATGGCTTTTCGCCTCCTCTCGATTCGTTTAGTTGTCTTGTATAGTGTGTACATTTACGTACGAAGGATGAAGACGAAAAAATTCTCCTCGTATATAATGTTGTGTAGATTTCAACGACTGCTCGGTCATCCTTTCGTATGAAATGTATAAAATTTCCGATTAATATTCAGCTCTGTATTTAAGTCCAGCTCTGTCCCTCTACCCCCCAACAACTTCTAAGTCAACTTGCAATATTGAAGAGTGGATGTCTATAGAGCTTTCGAGAACAAAATAAATGGGTATATATATCTATTATGATATGCGAACAGTCATTATTTGCGTGCACAAAATTCGCCGCGGACCTTATTCAACGCTCTGTAACTCGTTTGTTGATGTGTACTTCTTCTGTATATGCTATAGTTTATAGCGAGTCACTTTTGGCCGGTGAAGAAGTATTGGAAGAAACATTATAAAAAGAGAGATATTTATATACCCGTAAAACTTAAACTATTATATCTATATCGATATTATTAATAAATATTTACGCACAGTAAAGAAGGCTTTTCCCCGCCCAAGATAATGTTTCTTTTTGATTTGTGAAAACAAAAAATCTTATTCGTGTAATGAATTTTGGAAAGTACGTTTACAAAAATGTTTGAGTATTATATCGTTATTGTGTATTATATGAATAATCATGTTAATTCGAAAATTGTAGGAAAATGTAACCGCGATGCATAAGGGCGGAAAGTTCGCTTTTGTTCGAAAAATAAAACCAATAAAAAAACAAATTGTATAACTGTGAGTTTGTGAAGGATTTATTATACATGTGGTTTTTCTATTTTGCAATTAAAACGGATATTTATATTAAGTAGAATAAATTTTTTCGACTGGTTTTCTAAAAAAGATAATCCAATAATGTTTTATTATTATTTTTCAGTCCCGAACTTGAAGCTAATTTTTAATTTTTCTCGGTATTGCAGTACCGAGTTTCAGTAACAAACCTAATTGTCAGATGCTATAATTCTCAAGCATTCAGTAATTAAAAACTCACGCGTACATCGGATCATTTAAGCATTACTTAAAAAATTATTTATTAATTTCTAACCAGCACACGAGTAGCAATATTGCAAATTGTAAGTAAAACGGTTAAAAAAAAAATTTGCTTTAGTGCAATCGGCATTTATATATGGGTATCTATATCCTGAACAAAAAATAAATCTTTGGTCTCTTTGGTTTTTAATGAGAAATTCAGCGCTAAACGCGACAAGCTTTCAAAATTCTAGTCCTGGCTTGCTATATTATTATTATTATTATATGTGCTTTTTATGATGTAATTAAAATGCGTAGATTAATTATATATATATATATATATATATATATATATATATATATATATATATACATACAATGACGTAGGATAGAAATTTTATTCTGCCGGATTCTGACGCCTAACTGTCCAGAGAGCAAAAAAAATAAATTGTTATATATTATAAGTTGTATTTGAAAATCTCATTTTTGAAACTAATTTTTAATTTGTTCGTGTAATTGTTGTCGAAAACTATATAATTCTCAAGCGAATTGACGAAAAAAAAGTTTGACGTGTATTCGAATTACACTACTAAAAAAATTTGTTTGTACGCTGTATTAAATATTGTTATATACCGACGGTAGCACCTTCAAAATACGATTTTAAAGCAACAAACTATTAATATTTGTATTATGCGTTTAGTGTGGGTATGGCGATACTCGCGTGTGAAAAAAAAACAATGATTATAATCAAGGATACGTGCGATGTACGCATCGTATAAAACCAAACACTGTAATAGAAGTAAAAAAATTTTCCTCTCGTTGTATTATAATATAGCGTTGGATATATATATATATATATATATATATATATATATATATATATATATATATATATGACAGAATAAAAAAAAAAGAAGAAACAAATGTATATCAAGTGAAGTACAGCGAATAAACGTGTGGTGAGAGTCAAGTCGCAGCGTTATTTATTTTTGCGTCAGCGACGATACTTATATTTCGTGTCGCCTCGTCCCAACGATCCCATCGCGGTTTTGATATTATCTGATCAATCAGAATTAAAAAATAAGCTATAATTGCTCACTTTATATTGCGTAAGCTTTCATAATATCTTCGAATCGTAATTAGCAAAAAAAATCTAAATACTCTGCGCATACGACGCAGATAAAAGATGCATCCCCTTATCGCAAAAAAAAAAAGCCGTCGGCCCGGACTGAAAATATATCTACCTGTCGAACAGCCTTTGAATAAACAACGGAATGCCCGATCGATATTCCTGCATTTACATTCCCATATATTGTATAGTTTCTCAAAACCCGAAAAAAATCCATATAACCCTCCATCGATCCTCTCCTGTATCTATAAATAGCCGCGGAATCCTGCTGCACCTGGCAACAATACTTCGAACATACACAGAAATCCAAAAGTTATTAGAAAAACCGCCAAAGCACCACGTGAGCTGCATTATAGGTCAAGCAACGGGGCAAAATAACAGCCATAATTTGACATAAATACTACCTGAAAATCAACTGTGCGATTTTGTGAAGGGCAGTTAGCGGATGAATTCTGCACACTTTCCACCTCGTGAATCGTAATTTTTAATTAGTTATTAACAATTTAGATGAAAAATTCAGTTTTTTTAGATTTTTGCTGACGAATTGTAGAGAATAAAATTACGAAGAGAATGAAAGGTCGAACGATCTGATCCGATGATTAGAACCGAAAAAACCCGGAAAAGTTGACGTTTTTTTTTTTAAATTTACAACTCTGCCATTTTTCAATATTAAGAACTGAAACTTGGCACACAGGTAGCTATTTATATGTATTCTGTGTGTGCAAAACCCTAATTCTATCGAACGAATAATTTTTGCACAATCGCGACTGTAATTTTTTAAGCCATTTTTTCGCGGAGGGCTGGATGCTCGTGTGAGTGTCCGATTTGAGTTTTAAAAACGGAATTTGAAACTAGTCAGGCATAGCAACAAAACGACCGTTTTGCTGAAATAGTAGAGTATAGGGGGGGTAGCGGCGGCTGAGGGGAAGCGCGAATATATAGTTTTTCCGGATTTTTTCCGGTTTTAATCATCGGATCGTATCGCATGCTTAGTTTCCATTTTATATGCAAAAAAACTAAATTTTTCATCCAAATAACGTTAATAACTATAATTAAAAATTACGATTCAAGAATTGTAAAGTGTGCCATTGACAAAATCGCACAGTTGATTTCCAGCTAGTATTTCTGTCACGAAGAAATGCTCCATTGCTTGGCCTACATGCGCCCTTCGTCGATCCCCGCGAAAATACTTCTATAAATCCGGCCGGCGCTCCGCCGCTCTCGTGTGGGGGTGTAAATTATACGACCGACCGGAGGGGGAGGGGGGGGGGGTGGCGGCTGTACCCGCCGAAGTCGGCGCGGCCACTTTTCTACAGCGTACACTGCGTACTGCACAGTCGGCGGCCAGTGGCCGAGCATCGCCGGACCTCTCTGACTCCAGTATACGCTATATAGTCTATACAGTGCACACTCCGAGTAGAGCGAGTGTATGTATATATAGCTATATAGAACGCGGCCATAGTGCTCAATATACACGCTGCACCTATACACGTACACTGCGCACCAGTATAGAGTGAAAAGGGAAAAGCGGCGGCGGCGGCGGCGGCGGCGGCGGCGGCGGTGGTGCGGGAAAAAAGGGCCGATTTGCCCGCCATTTTGAGCTGCGGCTGCTACTGCACGGGGGCTATAGTCGTCGGGTTCGTGTGGTGCACAGTGTGTTATAGTATACTGATATATTGTAAATATACACTCGGCGATATAACGTTTGGATTACCGGCGCGGTGAGGAGAAAGGCGGGCTGCGATGACGGCCGTTCCGCCGACGTCGAGAAGCTCGACGTGAGGCAGATACTGCTGCTGTATATCGAAACGCTCGCCGTGCACCTTCGTTGCCTACGCGTCGCTCAGCGGCGGTTTCAGGCCCATTTTGAGGTTATAATTACCCAGCCACCGCCACAGCTCTATATCGTCGATCTCCGGGTGAGTACTTGTGTATATATATGCGCGAATGCCTGTGTGTGCGTGTGTGTAATCGTACGCGCCCGTTCCGGCTTCCGATCTCGAGTGTATATACTATTTTTCTCGGTACACCAAAAGTATACGCGTACACTGCCGACTCCGGCGGCTACATGTTGTGCTGGTCTAATCTGCTACGCTGCTGCGGGTTTAAAGTCCCGCGGGAGTTTTTAAAGAGCCTCTCTATATAATGGGCTCGCGTAGAGCAACAGTTTTTGAAAAGCTCTTTATTCAATCTGACGGATTGAGAGCCCTGATATCGGACAGTTCACCGCGTGTACAAGTATAATAGAACTCGGTTATAAAAGCGCGCTCGATCGATTATTCATAACCTAAGCGTGTGCATCGACTTGGCCGTGTATCACCTGCGTAACGCGACACTTATATACGTGTAACGCGAGGCTGATTCTCATCTGATGGAACGCAAGTATCAGCTCGTTTGTCGCCTTGTCTTCGCGAATTTCGACGATTAGGTGTAAGCTTATTTTTACTTCGCGCCGTATTATTATCATCGTCGTCGTCGTTCTGCATATTGTTAAATTCTATTGTTATTCTATTTTTGCTTTTTTCGAAACAATGTCAACTCCAGCGATAACAGCGAGTACGAGTGTCACGTTCTCTCCGAACGACGCTCGAGTATTATAATGTACACGATAAGCCGAACAAGTATGGTTACTCCGCGCTCGAGAGAGAGAGAGAGTGAGAAAATCAAAGCATTTATCAGCGGTACTTATCTCCGAATTACGGCAAACTCGATAAGAGTATAGCTCTGAAAAAAGAATCGGCATCGATCGATAGCTCCGAAATCAAGTGTATACAAGTAACGCACACGCAGCGTCTCGAATTCCGTCGCATCTCGCGACACGACATCGCGCTTCGGTGGCGGCGGTGGCGGCGGCGGCGGCGGCTTGTGCGTTGCACCGGCCAGCCGGAATTCGTGGACATACAGATATATGTATATACGTGTACATACTCCCCCCGGTGAAAAATCGATTTCCCATAGCCGGGGCGAAAGAGAGTGAGAGAGGGAGATAGCGGCTCCGGCGAAGGCCATCGGACGACGTGTATACCTATATATCTAGGTGTATGACAGCACTAGGAGAGCGAGGGCCAAGGGAAAAGAGAGTACGACTTGTATATATATATATATATATATATATATATATATATATATATATATATAAGTAGTGTCTCTCTCTCTCTCTCTCTCTCTCTCTCTCTCTCTATAGGTCGACTACTTTCATTTGGCGCCGCGACACTCTACTGGTGTAGGTATACCTATATGCATAATCCGATGACGACGGCGCGCGATTAGCCTAGTGCTATAAACAATGTAATCGACGCCGACGGGGGTGTGGAATATGCAGTCATAGCATAGGGATTAGTCAAAGGGAGCGTATACCTGAAAAACAACAAATATTATTCAACGCCACTGCAGCCGTGACGGAGACGGAGAGGGAGAGAGAGAGAGAGAGCACACGGTCTTCCGTTTTCCGCATTCCGCTTTTCACGACGGCGGTGTGCATTGCACAACGTTATATCTGTATACAGGTATATATATATGTGTGTGTGTGTGTGTGTGTGTGTGTACGCTGATGCCCTCCTCTTTCTCTCGGTGCAACTCCCCCTTTTCCTCCTGCCGACGAACTCTGCTCTCTCCTCCTCCTCTCTCTCTCTCTCTATCTGTCTTTCACGAAGCGCGTGAAATCGGAAAAGCCACTATTTTCCTCCCCCACCGGGCGGCCGGCAGCCCAATCCGCTCTCCGTGCTCTTCCCTTCTCTTATTTCGCTGCGTGTCGTCGCTTCTCTCTCACTCTTGCTCTGTCTCAGTTCCGCTTTCCGCAACATACTCGTGGCTCTGTGTAGTATACTCTTTCTCTCTTTCTCCTTCAACTCAACGCTTGCACTCGAAAGAGTATAGTAGTAGTCGGCGAGTGTATTGTCGCCGCGCCGCTATATACACCGTGTAATCCGTCGGCTCAGCTCTTCTTTTCGGATATCGCGCGTGTATAATATACCCACACACCTAAGTATATAGCGACGTTAGGCTGATTCATTCGGAAGTCGAGCGAGCGAGAGAGAGAGAGAGAGAGAGAGAGAGACAGAGAGAGACAGAGAGAGAGAGAGAGAGCAGTGTCGCCGCTCCGAAAGAGAGAGATGATACTCAGTCGTTCGGAAAAAGTGCCACCGCCGCCAACAAGGTCGCCCCCCGACGACACACATTAGCGCGCCGAGCGGCACACGCATACACGCGCCAAAAACGCATCTGCGGACGACGATATAGCACACGGAGGTTAGGTTCTCGGCTTGCTTCCTCTTCCTCGCGGACTCCGGAGTCTGTCTCGTTGGCTTGCTCCGGTTTTTTTTCTCTCGAGAGTGAAGAGCGTTGTTGATTGACCCGCGAATCGAGGAGTCGACGTGTGTGTGTGTGTGTGTGTGTGTGTGTGTGACGACGCGCTCGAGTTTCGTTGCGGACCGATAATGGCCAAGAGCGTATAATAGGATATAGCGTTGCTGCGCTTCGTTACCGTTATCGCGGCCGAGGGAATGTTCGACGGAGCAGGTGAAGATTTACTTTTGTTGCTCAACCGTTTGGATGAATCGTGTGGCTGTGTGTAAACAAACTGAGGCTTTTGGATAACAGGATTTTTTATTACAGAGCTATAAAAAGTATGGAAGCCATGGATCTGGATGGCGATGCTGTTGTTGACTTAAGCGTTGGGTGAGTTATCAGAGCTATTAATGTGAATTTGTTCTACATTTTAGGCGAGGTGAACTTGTTGTTTATTCCTGTCTTGCATTCTTTTTGCAGAAGCAGTAACAGGAGAGAGTCCCCGACTGTACCTGCAAATTCAGTGAATGACGCAGGTCCTCCATTAGACTTGGGTGTTAATTACTCCACAACTAGTCCAAGCGTAGACAATAACATGCCTGAACCAAGGAACATTCAAAATTCCTCCAGGGGAATTCTGGCTCCAAAGTCTGGAGATGAGCGTAGGCCCAGACGTAACCTCAGGCCCAGAACAGAGAGGAGTTACGCAGAGAGTCCTGATGAACCAAGAATGAATGGTTATTTAAATGGAAACGCATCTGATAGTGATGAAGGTATGGCTTGATTTGATGGATGCATATACTTGCGTCGATTTTGCAATGTGTGTTACATAAAATTCTCATTCCTTCTCTTTGCAGCTGACATGCCACCTCTGCTACCCATTAAAGAGTTGTCTTCCGATGAAATAGCTGAGCGGGAAAGAACATTGAGGAAGCTCAAAGAGGAATTGCGATCTGAAGAAATGAAATTAGTCCTTCTGAAAAAGTTGAAACAATCTCAACAATTGAAGGAAAATATAGCAGCAGTGCCAAAAGTTCCATGTAGAATTCCACCTCCGGCCATTTGCCAACCAGCAACATCTCATAGGTAGGTTTATTTTAATTTAAAAATGTGATGCATTCTCGATGACATTCATAATAAATCTTCAACAATAACAATTTTTTTATAGTCATAGAACTGGAAAAGCACCACCACCTTTGCTAAGAGGGCAGCCTGCTCCAAGCAGAAATAGCAGTCTGCATGCCCCACCTCCTGGAATGTTATTGGCCCCGACAACAGGGCGCAATGCGATTTCCAGTACTGGTATGCCACCCAACATGGTGATACCGCAGCCACCTCATCCGCGAGTTAGATCAAGCGGTAATCCAAGTGTTTCCAGTTATCATCCTCCAGCGGATAGGACTGAAAGGTCCACAAAAGACCCGACGCCAAGTCCGGCGCATCAGGTACAATCAAAAGTAAGCGATCAAAAGCATTTTAAATCCTTTTTATTTAATTTTGAATGCTCTCACAAAAATGTGCTTACTGTCAGAGACTTTTGTTTTTACGTGTTTAAATACTGTTCGCATAGAAATTTAATATGTTACGATTGAATCGTTTCAAACTATCTAGAATGTTAATAGTCAAAAGTGTTTGTGGCATATGATAATAACTTATGTGTACATGTAAAACAGCTTATTGGACCGCAAGATAATAAGCCAGCCGCGCCTCATAACGCACCTGTGATTCCTGAACAGGTACACTCGATTAGATGATGATCCATGTTTAGTTTGGCAGAATATTTTTTCAAATTTGGTTTCCTTAATTTTTTTTACTCATGTAGCTCATACTGTTGAGAAGCAATGTATTAAGGAGAGTTGCTTTTTTATTGAAGGCCTGTTCTATTTAAACTTATTTTTGGCTACTTTATTTAGCTCTAGATTTACTTGCGTATTGATTTTAGCAGAACGCTAATATCCAGAATTCGTAGCTTGCGCAGCTTTGTTTCAATAACTAATCCCATATTTATTGCATTGCAGGATCGATCATCTCGGGATGATAGTCAAACTCCAGCACAACGCCAAGCTGCTGCTAAGCAGGCTCTTAGAAAGCAATTAGAAAAGACGCTTTTGCAAATACCACCTCCGAAACCTCCACCACCGGAAATGCACTTTGTGCCAAGCCCTTCGAATCCGGAATTTATCTACTTGGTTGGACTAGAACACGTGGTAGATTTCATTACCAAGGAACCGGCTATCCCACCTCCCCCAGAGCCGTTTGAGTGCACACAGTGTAAGACTGACTTTACGCCAGTTTGGAAATGGGAAAAACCAGCTAACAGCAATAAGAAGGATGGCCCGCAAGGCCAGCACGCGACCTTCCAACGGCCAGCAGCTGGTCGGGATCCCAGAGTGATTTGCGAGCACTGCGTTACAACCAACGTCAAGAAGGCACTCAAGGCAGAACACACCAACCGGTACGTATTTCATGAGATCTGTTCGTTGCAATAGAGTAGAATCGAATCGGCATCTAATGAATATATTTTTCTCTTTCGCAGATTAAAGACCGCCTTTGTCAAAGCTCTGAAGCAAGAAAAGGAAATAGATGAAAGATTAGCGCAAACGGCGTGTCCGAGCCCGGACCCACCCGCGCCAAAGTCAGTACCCAAGACATCTACTCCCAACAGAAGAGTGACGACACCGCCAGCTCCATCGCCACAAGTACAAGTACCCCCGCCGGCTCCTACGCCGCCGACTCCAAATAGGCAAGATCACCCTCTTGTCAAGTTGGCTGCCGAGAGCAACAAATTCCAGCATCCAGCAGCAGCAGCTGCAGCTGCTGCTGCCCTTCAGCAACAATTACTTCGAGGTCAGTTTCTAATTTTTTGAGTAATTTTAATTTTCATCGAGTTTCTTTACTTATTCGGACTGTTTTTTATTGCAGAATTGACCAAGAATCCAGTACCAGGATTGTCACCACATCAACCGCTACCGGCGCATATGATGCCGGCCTTCAACCCACTCCTGTACCCTTATCAATTGGCGATGGCGCAGGCCGCCGGTGGCAAGGGTCTCGCCGAACTGCAACGCCAGGCAGCTGATATTCATCGTCAGTATTTGCTCGATATGATACCTTCACAAGCGTCCCAGGGTCAGGGTAACCAAGCTCCACCCCGAGCTCATCCACACAACTGGAAGACGTAACCAGGCGTCTACTAGTCTCGACTTGAAACGTTTAATGACGTTAAACGCCAACATTCATCCGTTGACTGGTGGCGGTCGCAGCGCGAGTAGCGAAACTAGTTTGCAACGATGGACGAGACGCGAGCGAGGACGCACTAGTTGAAGATTTTTGGATAGACTGCTAGGAACGCGTCATCTAAACGAGGAAACAAGAAGGTGAAAATAGCCTAGCGATTCTTTCGTGTCCGGCTTCGACGAAAGTGTGCTTCTTTTTCAAATGAAAGAATGAACATTTCTTCGAGATTGACAAGTAAAATTTAGTGTATTTTTAGTTTAAATGGGAAGGCACGTTGTTGAAAAAACTTTGGTTAACTCGTCATTTTACTACAACATTTTTGTGTAAAAAATATCAAGTAAAAGTCGAGAAAGTGTTTGGCTTCGCTTTTTCAAACGAGGCAAGTGAAAGCAAGTGCATAATGCGTGATATCATGAGTGTATTTAAATATCTCATTAATAATAACACCACAGTAAAACGTTTGTATGTTAGGGAAGTAGTAGATGTAACATAATGATGGTCGATTGAACGATTAATGTCAATCAGTTTGAACAATAATATAATAATGACATAAATCGGGCTTATCTTGTCAGTAAATGATTGAGTTTCTCGAAACATCTCATCTAAGCTATTCGTAATTATGAATAAGTCGATTTTTGTTGTTGATGCTAACTTAAGTGTCCGAGAGCGGTACCTGTACTCCATGAATATCGTATAACTTTAAATTCTGACAATTTGCCGAATAAAAATACGAACGAATGGAAGACGGTTGTAACTAATAGTTGAATTATGTTTATTCAAACGGGAGCAAGTGTCATTGCGTGACGTTACAACACAATGTTTGTGTATCTGTATGAAATGTTTTCTGCGTTTAGCAAAGCACGATTGCATGACGTATTTTTTTAGTGACACAAAAATATTGCGCGCACGAAGTCTATATTCAAGCATCACAAAAGTGCAAACTCCGACTAAAGAAAGTGCTTTCACTTCAAGAACAGTGCTAAAGCATTAGCTATAACGTGGCAATTTATAAGTCAAATTATAGCGATATGTTAATCGTACGCGTAATGCAAAGACGTGGTACGGATTTTCTTTGTATTTTCATATTTGCGGTTGACTGACGAATAGCCTTTGATGCTAAAAGCAGTTCCGCAAAATTTTTAGACGTTACTCGATTTTTTCTATTTTCTAGTTTGTTGTGTTTATACTCTGGTCAAGCAATTTATTCATAAAAATGAAATTCATCATGAAGAAAAAAAAGATGTTCTCGACTGGCTGTGTCTGACCGCATTTCCTCGCCCTTCGCCATTCGTGTCTCACATATTAAATAATAAAAAGCAACTATAGTCTTGACATTTTTTCGATATACATATAATGCAAGTAAATAAACTCTTAACGTAAAAATAGCATAACTGTTTCTCTTTGTACTAAGCAATAGCTATTTGAACTTTAAACTGAATTCGAATACAAATAATAAGGCACGTAAAAATGATAAATAACAAAGGTACTTTGCAATCACGTAATATTTAAACAAGAATCTCTGTGTTTTGTACCACAGTATTGAATGTATTGGAAAGGAAGCGCGAATAGCAAGCGTGGAGGTAAAAGTGAAAATGTATGAGTCAATCTATGAGAACTCCAGGGAAATCCAACAAAGTTTTATTATAAATATAGACAAAATTAGTGTATAAAGTTTATATATATATATTCGGATATTATTATATAAAGAAATCTTTTTATTTTTTCAAAATCTCACCTTATACGACGTTAGTGTAACCAAGTAGACACCGACGAAGCGGAAGCGAAAAAGTAGACGACCTTTTGGTCCAGTTTCGTTTTATTTTTTATCGAAAATATTCTTACATTGTAAAACTGTTATCTTTACCGTCCGCTATAAAAGACAAATTAGTGGGCGGAAACGCTTGCTAACCTCGTGCATAAATTGGCTCTTGTCAGCTCTCGGATCGTTACGAAAACCATTAGATTATTCATCGCGGACAGAGCGCGCTTCTAAAATCAAACGAATAATATATATTTCGTAATCAACTTAAAATTGATCGTAAATGACAGCTCCAAGTATAAATTCTAATCTAATTTTTCGCTTCCTCTCGATGGCTCTCGATAAGCAGGGCTATTTTTTACATGTAATAGCAAAGAAATACGCTCCTCTATTACGAGCTTTAATCTCTCACTCGAACAATGTCCAAAACTCGTTCCGTAACGCACTCAATGTCAAACCGTGACCTCGATCCGTCGCTCGAGTTGTATCTCTCTCTCTCTCTCTCTCTCTCTGTCCTGTATACGGCGTTGCGCTTGCATTTCCCTTGGGTTGTCTTTATTATAATAAACACACGCATACAGACATATGTGATTTTTGGCCAAGCGCCTTGTGCGTCACGCTGGAAAAGGAAAGTTTGTTGAACCTTATACTATTATCAACGCAATAGCAGAAGATTATTTTGAAATGTTATTTTGTATATAATATTTATACGATAAGTTCATCTTCTTAATACTAATATATTATCACTGCATTATGGTTTGACAATAAAAACTTAATTGAAAGAAGAAGCGAAAAAAAGCGAATTCGGCGAGTACACACACAAGCGCGCGCGCTCTTTCCGCTCGTATTCTACGTATAAAACGTCGTCTCGTCGGCTGCATCGCGCAGGAGCTTTCGCGCGCATACATAGGCAATCGTTTGAAAGCTGTTCTAAGCCAGCCGTGCGAAGGCTATATTTAGAAATCCCGTAAGCCGGCCTGCGATACTCGCATGCACACACACACACACACACACCTACGAAGCAACGAGAGTTATGCAATGTGTTTTTATAAAACGTCAGTCGTCATTCCAGCTTTTCGCGCAAACTCACACACGCATACACACCTCGAATTCGATGTTGTACATATTACAAACCCGCACATGCACAGGCAAAATAGCGATGCGCCGAGGCTGTAAATGTTTGTTGCGCTCTGCTGTTTTTTTTTTTTTTTTTTTTTTTTTTTTTTTTTTAAAAAAGTTTTTTTTTTTTTTTTTTTTTTTTTTTTTTTTAATGTAATAAAAGAGTTGTGTATACTCTTAGCCGTATGATTTGTCCAAAGGCGATTTTCATTTTACGAAATGTACGTTCTTCGGTCAGGGCGACTTTTTGTCGTTCATTTGGCCGATGCACTTCTTGAAGTGTTTGGCGCAGAAGGGATAAAGCGCCGGCTGATCGCAGGTCCGACAGGCCGCGGCTAGATGCGAGCAGCACTTCAAGCTCTCGCGACAACAGGAGGCCCAAAGCTCGGGACCCGCTTTCGAGCAGTTGTAGCAGTAGCAGTCGCCTGTACATTACGACAAAAATGTTTCGTTCGGTTATTATTATCATGTCTTATAATATTATTTTTGTCAGCGTCGCTAGAGCTATTATGACCATTGTTTGTAATTAAATTTAAGGCAAGGAGTATATAGTAGGCTAGATAAATTTTGTTTGTACGATTCTTAGTTTAACGAAGATTACTATTGAATACGTGTAGATTTTTATTACGACACACGGAGACACAGCATTGATGTATCATATACACATGATTATTATTATAATATACAATGATTTTTTAACGATCGACAGAGAGTCTGGTATTACAACTTGTTATTTTCCGTCCTCCCGAGAGCAAGTTTCTCTCCCGCAGATGTATTAACTTTCACGTTATACCTACAGCATGATCGCGCCTATCGTTTCTTTTTCTTTTCGAAAAATTCGATATCGGCACGTGCGAGTGCGTATATACAGGGATCCTTCTATATACACATGTATTCCGCGAAGCTCGAAAGTGAGAGTAGAGTGTAAATCCCGAGGTCTCGCATAAAAGCGAACTCGAGCGCAAAACGAAAAGAAAAAAGAGGAAAAAACCGGTCGAGTGCGTATCACAAGCGCAGCGAAGGTTTTTCGCGAGGATTTTTTTCGATAAAGTCGCGCGAAGGATAAACACAGCTGTGGTTATTTATATATATATATATTGTATAGTACACACGCGCTCGTTAGGAGCGGCACGATGCGGCTGTCAAGGGCATCAGTGCAGTTGTTTCCGTGCGCGTGCGAGTACGTGTGACGAGGAGTGAATGGGAAAACGCGGAAATCGACGTGTGTTGGTGTGTATACGGGGATATATGCCTACCTCGGGGACAATCGACGGAGCGTCGCGCCTCCGCGCGCCTGCATTCCAGGCCCTCGTCACCACTGGGACAGCTGGACGGTAATGACAACTGGGACGTCGATGGTTCTTGTTCGCCGAAAATCGCGTCGATCTGAAATTTCACGCGAAGCTTGTTTTAATTTTGAAGCGACGACTGCTAATTTTTGTTCTAATCGTCGAATGTTTCATTATAATATTCACAGCTTTCAGGTGTTTGTTCAATATTTTTATTTCAATCACGCAACTGACCTTGCTGAAAGCTCCAGGCTTACTGAAGATCTTGACGAGCTTGGCGAGCTTATCCTCGGTGTCATTGCCACCCCCGGCTGCCAAGCTACTACCGCTGCATCCTCCCCTTGGCTGTACGTCCAGCGTCAGAAAGACGCAGAAACCGAGCCAAAAGCACAGCTCTCGATTTTTCATACTCTGCTTGTACAGCGCACGTATACACTACTCTCGCACTGCTCGAAGACTACTACTTACCGGAACGGTGAGCGCTCCGCTGATTTTCTGCCGTCACCTGCACACACCGAGCGCGATGGGGTTATCGGTAGTGGGGATAGCTCGCGGGTGTATTTTATTATTATTATTTTTTTTTATCTTCTTTCGAGGATCCTACTATTTCTGTACTTTTAGCGATTGCGATTTTATGGATACAGAGACTCGAGAGATGTATGTGACTTGTACGTTTGCGGAATGCCTGGACCGCGCCGGACTGGTACTACTTACGCAACGCAATAAGTTTTGCTTTTCGTTTTGGCTAATCGAATTTCGGCTTTCGCGATGAACTGCAGAATTCGATCGCTTTAACTTTAATGCATCGACTGAAATATTTTTTTTTTTTTTTGTTTTTTTGGCACAACTTTGCGATATAGGTGTGCGAAGCGATCAACATAGAGTTTGATGCGTGTGCACATTGTCTCCTTGATTAAAAGGCAGCTAGCGAACGCGCCTAATTATTCGAGGAATCTCGAAGCGAACGTGAACATGCAGTTTTCTCATTTCAGCGATCGATGAGCCAACAGTTCGCTATAACGTCATGCGAGTGTGAAAGCGTTAGAGTTGAATTCCTCGATAGACTTGTGATCGGCGCGATTGAAATTTTTTTCTTTCGTTACGATACGATGTTCGATTTATGCAGCTTCGATCGGATTATCATGCTTGGATGAGCTTGACGCTTTCTATTGCTTTTTCCAGTTTATCAATAAATTTCGATGAAAGTTGGTGTCGGTGCTTTATTTCTTTGTGCGAGATTATCGTATGACAATAGGATATTTTGGCTCTCTTAGAAAATGAGTAAATTTGAATTTTGCAAGCTGTTGGTAAGGTAGAAAACTTGCGTCGAAGATAGAAGGTAAAGTGGATCTCCTTTGAGAATTGTTTTTGGTGTAACCTTCTGTTGTAAATCGTTTGAACAATTCAAGTGTATATATTAATCATCATCGAAAACACTGTTATTATTTATTCTAGTTACTCCTCAATAAATATACTGACATTAGTATAAAAGAATACATCTCTCTTTCATTTATTTTACCATATTAGAACAAAGCCCCTCGCAAAAAATCGCAATAAAACAACATTATACAGTATACCTTCGGAGATTCATTGCGCGCATGACAACTACGCACCAAAATAATTATTATAAAAGCGCGACTCGCGCATGCGCCTACACCGCAACAATACACTGTAAAACGGGTTGCCACTGGCGCTTACATGCAGCTCCGCATACAATATAGATATAGTAGAACGTACAGATACTCCTGCTGCGCGGTTTTGGCGTTTTTTTTTCTGCGTTTTGTCTGCACGCAGAGCCGCGCGCAAGCCGCAGCGCTCCGCACACACACTATATATATGTATATATATATATATACACACTCTCACGCAGTCATATATGTACATCGCGTGCATCGGTGCATGCGCGACTGCGATATGCAGATCCGGTTCGTCTCCAGCTGAAAACAAATAATAACCTCACCCGCGAGTGCTGAGTTAATGTGCATACGTGTGTGTTTGTTTGTGTGTCAACAAGAGAACACTTGTAATACACATATCATCAACGAAAAGAAGCTCCGGAGAAAGTCGCGCAAGAGTGTAAGAGCATAGCTCTTTCTCTCTCGCACTTAAGAGCGCGTCAGTCGCTCGGCGCGCGGGACTACTGCTGCACCGTCTCATAGAGCAGCTTCTCTCCACGTAGGTATAGAGCTCCTGGGGCCGCTGCGAGACATGCGAAGATGGCGTCATCCCAGGATGCTTGGTATCTGTCGCTGCTCGGCTTGGCCGAGAACTTTCGAACCTCCAACCCTCCCAGCATCAAGTCCTGCATCCAGTGTCTCCAGGCGGTATTCAATTTCAAGCCACCGCCGAGAGTCGAGGCCAGGACACACCTGCAGCTCGGCAACATACTGCTCACCCACACGAAGAACATAGATCTCGCCCGGACGCATCTCGAGCGAGCGGTAAGTACTGCTGTCTGACTTAACCTTCATTCGTTTTTTGAGCAGGAAGATTGATATTATGATTTTGTTTGTCAATGGCTTTTGTCTCACAGTGGCAGCTGAGCCAGACCATCAACCAGTTCGACGATGTCAAGTTCGAAGCTGCTAGCGTACTGGCAGAGCTGTACGAGCAACAGCAGCAGTCCAGTCTCAGTCAGAGCATACTGCGCAAGGCCATCGAACTGTCGCAGCACAATGTTTACTGGCACTGTAGACTCATATTCCAGCTGGCTGTGAGTTTTTTTTCATCTCTTTTGCACCGGAAAGAAACTGCTTTGGCAGAGGGGAGTAATGTTATTTCATTGGATTGCAGCAAATTCACGCGTCTGAGAAAGACTTGAACGCAGCTGGAGGTTTGCTGGCTGTTGGTGCTGACTATTCCCAGATAAGCAATGCCAACTACACAAAGGTCCTGTTTCTTCTCAGTCGGTGTATGCTATTGCTGATAGACAAGAAGTTTGCAGAGGCTGCTCCGTTGCTCATTTCCACTGGACAGCAGGTAGAGAACTGGCAAGGTAATCCACATCAGAAGGAATACCTGAAGGTCTACTTTCTGGTACTGCAAGTTTGTCACAACGTGATGTCTGGACAGGTAAAATTCGCGTTATTTGGTTTGTGATAAAAGATTTCGTTTTAGTGGATTGGTAATTGTGTATATTTTACAGGTGAAGAGTGTGAAACCGTGTTTAAAGCAATTGCAACAAAGTATACAGACAATCATGGCTCCTACGTGGCCTTCTGATGAGATTGTCACTGGCCCTCACATAGGTGACATGTTCATCTGGATGCCAAAGGAGCACTTGTTTGTTCTCGTTTACTTGGTCACGGTGATGCATTCCATGCAGTCTGGTTACATGGACAAAGCTCAAAAGTACACAGACAAAGCTCTGGCTCAAATAGAAAATTTAAAACGTATGTATAACGTTTATTTGATATGTAATATTGCGTTCATCAAATAGAACTCATACTAATTTTTATCTTCAGTTGTTGAAAACAAACCTATTCTTTCGGTTTTTCAACTCATGCTGTTGGAGCACATAGTGATGTGTCGACTAGTTATGGGTAACAAAAGTGCAGCCCTTTCTGAAATTTCTCAAGCTTGTCAATTGTGCAGACAACAGCCTAAATTGCTGCAAAGTCATAGAGCACAGTTGCATGTATTGCTTGGTCTGTATGCCATGTCTATGAATTGTATGCAAGAAGCAGAAGCTCAACTCTTATCAGCGTTAAACGTTAGTAATACTATACGATTTTATTGTTTACACATCATTGGACATTATACATTTCTTCAAAGACTCGTCATAATTCCTGTTTTAGAAATCGCAAGAAAACGAATTGGTGACGTTTGCTAATCTGAATTTGGCGATAGTTTATCTGAGGACAAGGCGAGACAACCATTTAGGGCCATTGTTAGAAAGGATAAAGCCAGAAACTTTGCCGTCTCTTTCGCATTCTTTAAGAGCGGCGGCTTACTACGTACAGGGTCTACAAGCATTTTTCGGAGCTCGATATAACGAAGCCAAGTAATTATGCATTGTTTATGCACGTAACAAATATCACGTCACATAATACATCGGCATATATTTATTTGCGATTTCTTTGTAGGAGGCACCTTCGAGAAACGCTGAAAATGGCAAATGCGGAAGATTTGAACCGATTAACATCGTGTAGTCTTGTACTTCTTGGTCATATATTCCTATCGTTAGGAAACAATAAAGAGTCCATGAATATGGTGACACCTGCTATGCAATTAGCTTCAAAAATACCTGATGTTCATGTGCAGTTGTGGGCAACAGCAATTTTAAAAGGTAAAACTTGAGTTGATATTTTAATGAATTTGATAGAATTATTGAGCTAACGAATCTTTCATTTTTCTATCTAGATCTAAACAGAATATGCAATGATCGTGTTCGAGAAAACGAAGCATATCAGATGCATTGTACATTTTCTCAAACCCTTCTAAAGGATCACTTTCAAAGTACACAAATGAGCGAACATTCTTTAATTCAATGGACTGAAGGCCCGATTCCCATGCTACCAAATAATTCGCCTGCTTCTACATCGCAAGCAATCCTATAGGGTACAGATACAGATTTACTCTTCTACAAATTTACCTGAGGATATTATGCGTCAAAATTTTATTTATAGAAAACCAACGAAAAATTACTTTGAGCCATCTATTAGATCAATGTGTACAGATTTTGGTGTATAGTATCCTTAAGTTTACTTAATTTCTCATTATATTAGAAATTATCACGGTGTATTTAGTAGAACAAGATACTAGAGGAAACTTGAAACTGTTTCGTCATTTCTTTCTAGTACAAAAAGCGAATCAAATTTTAAAATACTTCTTCGAAGCGCCTAAATGCATAAATATATGTTAAAAGAACTAGATATATATTATTTTGTTGGATGACTATCACTCATGTTGTATTTATGTTTAAAACATTAATCGATTTTTGGCGGAAAACATGTATAAGCTCGTCGAAAATCGAATAATTTATTAAACAGCATATATAAATATATATAAATACTGAAGAGTAGAAAGAATTTTTGCATAATACATTCAGTTTGTGCTTTTATGAAACAAGAAACAAAATTTATTTACTTATAATGTATTTTGTAATTGAGTGGTAATACAATTTTTTTTTACAACATGAAACAGCATTGGGCTTAGAAAAAACATGAGAAATATTATGATAGAATTTTTTATAAGTGAATATAATTTTTCAAAGCCAAATCGATGACAGGAAGAGGTTATCGTAAGTCTGAATTTATTATGCAATATTCGTCTTAGATAGGGTAGATATAATCATTTAATTTGTGTAGAAGATTTCCTTCTGCATTATTTATTATGCCAGTCACCATCTTTCGGTCTCATGGATTATTTCTAATACTGATTATTATATTATGGGTACCAAATGAATGATACGAATTTGTAAAAATCGGTCAATCGTATTGTAGAATCAGTTGTGCACTACTACTATAGATTTTTAAATTTGAGGACAGCAACATTGTAAATATTGAAGTATACAAAAAGTTGATAGATTTGTTAACTCTATTGTATGTATTTCTCATGTTGCACATTTTAAAATTAAAATGCCCAAAAGGACGAAGTCTGAATATCTTTTAAAAGCTCAGAACTGATGCATTACTGTAAATAATAATAATAATAATAATAATAATAATAATAATAATACCAATAATGGCAACAATATTATGCAGCAAATTTAGTTTATGTCCTATTGATTTTCCTTATTGATCTAGGACCAAGAAGTTAAAAGTGATTTGAATAAAATATATGATTATTTAGAAAATACAATAATGAAACTGTAAGTTTCAAAACAGTAGAAATTAATAAAATTAAAAAATAGGTCTGTATGATTGTATCTAGATATCAAGGTTCTAGAATCAAAATATTACTAGAAACTTGCACTCCAAGACGTACGTACAAATTTAAATTGATAAGCCAGGTAATTAAAAAGTAATATAAGAGTGACAAATTTTAAGAAAAGTATGTTTGTTTAATCTTGTACAAAAATCGTTTTGTATATCACCATTGTATACAAAGAAAAGCCGAGTGTTTAAATATAATAGATTTAAGTAATTTTTGTATAAGCGTGTGGCTAGTTGTGTAGATGTACATACATGCATCCAATATAAATATGATAGTAATTTCTTTTTGTAAATTCTGCTTAATATACCTATATACATACAAACATGCATGAGCTTTGTAGCGAATAATACTAAAGGAATATCACCGTCATCATCTCTAGACCATTATTATGATTATATATTTTTTTAAATAAACGGATTTGTTAATAATTTTTCGTATACTTATATGTTTTATGAAAATTGATTTCGCCTTTTAAATAAAATGTACTGCTGCAAAATATGTACGTTCACGTAGGCTGAATATTCGCCCAGATCGTATTTTTTATTTATAATTCCTATAAGATTATATTTTAAAAAAATAATTTACGCGTTGCGATCGTTATTTATGGCGCAGTAAGTAAAATTACAATTCAGAAAGTTTATAAAATTTCCAAAGTAAATTTACATACTGTACCAAGTAAAAAAGAATGAAAGTGCTTGGCTGGGCTGTCATAACAAACTGATCGCGGATAAGTGCATTAAAAGACGATTTCTTTAGACTTTAGACGAGTTATAATTCTCATTCACTTGTAATTAATTTAAATAGTACTTATCACTTGTATTTTTCAAAGGGTGTAATGTAGAAAATAATAATTATGTCATAAATGTAAATATTTCAATTAAAATTTTATGCAGATCGAGCTGTTTTTTCATTTTCATTTCAAATTATATTTAATCATCATTAAAACAAAAGTTATTTAAACAAAATATTTATTCAAATAAAACAAATATGCGTCGTTTGTACAATTTTGTGTATTTATTTTTTCCGAAACGGATGATTAAGAAATATAAATGAATCATTAATCTTGGTAAGGAAGATAGTTTTATATGCATCTAAGTTTTTTTTAAATTTATTCTAATAAAACATTTTGAGTTAACAAAATCTCTGTACAATGATGGAAATCCAGTTGCAAACGTGATTTAATCAGCTTGTATTGGTAATCATAATTCATAAATTTTTTTTACAATTTCTCGAATTGAAAACCTTACTACTTAATTAAATCTCAGAAACAAATTTGATTACTTCCTATACCACACTTGAGCAGTCTCCATACGCTTGACTTTTTTCTGCAACTGTAAGATTCCATAAAGAAGTGCTTCTGCAGTGGGAGGACAGCCTGGAATAAACAACACCATTATGTAATTACTTCTACTGCAGTGAATCAATTCTTTGAATAAAGCAATGAATGTTCGTATTCATACCAGGTACGTAAATGTCCACAGGTATAATCCTGTCGCAACCTCTCACGACAGAGTAACTGTAGTGATAGTAGCCTCCACCATTGGCGCAGCTGCCCATGGAAATGACCCATTTGGGATCAGGCATTTGGTCGTAAACTTTTCTCAAAGCAGGTGCCATTTTGTTTGTTACGGTACCAGCCACAATGATCACATCAGCGTGCCTGGGAGAAGCTCGGAACACAACTCCAAACCTGTCCATGTCGTATCTGGGAGCAGCGATGTGCATCATCTCCACAGCACAGCAGGCCAGACCAAATGTCAGCGGCCACATGGAACCTTGAACGAAATCCAAATTGTGATAACTGTTACAGAGCATGCACTCGACGAATGGTACCTTTTCTTCCCCAATTGAGCAAATCGTCCAATCTAGCCATTGCATACTCCACTGCGTTGGTCTTCTTTGGGAATGGACTTATGGATTCCTTCTCGATGGGCTTGGAGGGCACAGCCTCTGTTGCCATCTTCTTGGCGTGCTCCAGGAGAGGAGCCTGACTGCCCAGGATGGCGGCATTGTTGCGAGCTACCAAACTCAGGCCTTGCTGGAAAGTGTCTGCAAAAGATAAACAAGTTGCTACTGCTGTGTATGTCTGCTTGTACAATGTGTCCCTCTATACATATCAACATTGCACTTTACATAACTTTCGGAGCATTTTCTTTCGAAACATTGCAGCGAGATTTTAAAAGGTCTTGGGCAGACGAACGATTTCCCAAACAAACGCAATACACAGGTATGCGCATACACAAACATAAACGCGATGAAAATAGTTTGAATCTTTTAGGTTATGCAAGCTCGTCGCGACCGATTCCCGAGCTCCAAAAGGTCGATCGGAGTAAGTCGTCGGCATTGTTTATCGCAATCCTCGCGATAAACAATGCCGACGACGCGTATCAGGGAGAAAAAACATCGCAACTTACGATTCGACAGCAGTGATCGCAACATTTTCCCAGCCTCGGCAGCTCTTTCGTGCCACACTGTGACGTCAGGGAACAGCGAGAGAGAAGGAGTAGACTCGAGACTGCCGTCGTCTGCTCGAGCAGCCGTCCGCCGACGCCAGATGGCATTAACGGCATGTGTGCGAAGTGCAAACCTGCGAAATTAAATGTGCAATAATGCATACTCGCCGGTTTGTACTTCTTATATATATACATGTATGGACAGGATGAGAGAGTCGAGTAGCTGCGGCTTTAATTAACCGCCACTAATTGCCTTCTCGGCGATTTTTCAGGACGAGAGGGACGGCTGCAGCGAGTGCTTGTGGACTGCGGTCGTGAGCGAAATGTGATTTTTACTTTTGATAATCTTTCTGTATACGTATGTATACGGAGAGGCGGACACGTGTGCTTTTGAGGGAGTTAGTCATCTTGATCGGACGTGTTTGTTTTCCGATGCATATATGCATGTTTGCACACGTCCTTTGTCGTTATCGATAATAAGTCGTGTGGCTTGTTAAGCGGCGGAAGGGAAGATTTTACAAGTATTGCGTAATTTATCAACTAAGGTCGGACATCGAAACAAAGCGAAAAGCACCGCGGATTCGCGATGACAGCCAAACTATCGTTAAAATATCGAATAATTCAACGAAAAGTCTGGGTAGAATTGAGAAATTTAGTCCTTATATAGTTATCGTGCGCCGTTCTCCCGGACAATTTAAGCCGGAAACGTCCATGTGCAGCGGTTTTGATGCTACTATATGAAAATGACGAGCGGCATATGTCGCAACTAAGGTGAACCGTATAGAAAAGTCACCTGAGACGGACCGGCCATATGCGAATTCACGACACAGGAAATCTTCAACAATGACGCGTTGTACCTATATACGTCGCTTAAATACGTATGTTTTAGCTCGGCTAGCAACGTTTTTTTTTTTTCTTTAAAAAGTGCCGCCTCGCTATTTGTCCCTGATTTTGCAAAATGTGGCTCTAAAGAGAAATTCATCCTTCGCTTTCAAATCGTCCCACACTATAGGTATTCCCTCAGAAGTCTAATTACCATAGCCGATAGCAGGTAGCCTCTGCCGTCAGTCACCCACATTATATCCGTTAAACGTCTTCGCCGCAATCTCTCCCCACAATCTAAGTTCCTCTTATATCCGTAACCACACATTAAAATACATATCTCGTAATAGTCAATTACGCCGCTCCTTATAAATATTTCCCCTTTCGTTGCAGTGTGAAGTCTCTCTCTCTCTCTCTCTCTCTCTCTCTCTTCGCACAGAAGCTGCCGCAGGTGCCAATCCATCGGAAAACCGTAACAACGTGCAGCACAAGGTGCAGCAGCAGTCCTCCCCCGTCAAAGTGCCCAAAGAGTTATCCCTCTTCGATCCGATGTATATACGGACAAAAACGCCGCCACGGCAGTAGGCGTACAAACGAGCAGCCAAGGGAGAAGAAGACAGTTTGAGTGATGGGCCGGCAAGATAATGCGCACCTAGGCGCCGTAGATCAGTGTCGCGCGCGCATCTGCGCGCGCGGCCACGTTTATAACGCTTCGATCTGCGCTCTCGGCCGGCTGCATTGCCGTATAGAGATGCCTATCGAGAGCGGAACCCTTTTTTTATCTCTCTCTCTCTCTCTCTCTCTCTCTCTTTTCGAAAGCGGGGGCGCCGCCGCATCTGGGAGCTCGTTCTCGCTCATTAGCCTAAGCGGTACAAACGCTCGCCCCGAGCGATGAGCGCGCCGCGAAAATTATCGAGGCGGTTTATATCAGCGTCGCATCGACGAGGCGATGTGGGCAGGAAGCGTGTAGTCGAAGGAGGAGGACAATGCGAACGAGTTGCCTCGGATTTTCTGTTGTGTATACGCGTGTGTGTGTGTGTGAGCTGATGCTTCGGGCCACCCGTATTATGAGGATGTACGGTACGCGTAGAATGGGAAAGAGACGCGTACATTCAGAGGCAAATGAGAGAGAGAGACGAGGTGAATAGCGGGTGAGGATGTAGACACCTGTACGCTATACTACGCGGGTATTGTGTCTTTCAATCAGGTGCAGAGATGTATATGTGCGTGTGGTGTTTCAGAGGCGCGTCTAATCTCGAGAGAGGTGTACGCTTCTGACTTTCTTTATTTTGTGAGCTGCCTGTGCGCGCGCACTTGTCGTACACGAATGTTCTTCTCGGGGGAACGTGTATTTGGAGTGGAGCGCTCATTGTGCGCTCCGATAAAGAATCTTCTTTGAAACAGATATTATGGTTTTTTTTTTTTTTGGGCTTCGAGGTGCGGAGCGAAGCTCGCTTGTTTTCGGGTAACGACTATTGTTGATTTATTTTCATTGTTGGCCGAGTACGAGCGAACGCAATCGTCACAACTCCCGCAGCACCTTCGCATACCGTGAAATCCATCAAGTAATAAGTCCCCATCAATTTCACGCTGCTACGTACGTCGGCCCATAAACCTCCTTTATACACGCACACATATAACACGCGCTTCATATAATCATCGTACATATCGGTAATTCAAAAATAATCTCGACGAAAAATCGGCGCAGAAACGAGCAACCGTCTCTCTCTCTCTCTCTCTCTCTCACACTCTTTTTCTCGGCGGCGCAGGTGCCCGCGGCGGCGCGGAAAGAAAGAAAGAAATCTGGGCCGATTTTTACGCGCGCAAGCATCGACACACGCCGCCGAAGGCCACAAGCTGCACGCGCCAGCGGTCCGTCGCTTTATTTTTTACTTTTTTGCCCTTATTCTTTTCGCGCACGCGCCCACTCGATAATGCATGAATATGTAATGTAGCAGGGGAGTATAGGCAGATGACGACGATGGGATGGAAGAATTTGGGAAGAAAATTCCCGAATAAGGGAAACGTGACGATATGTGAAATGCAGCTCTGTACCGAAGATTTCAAAAAGTGCGATTATGTCTATAAATGATACACGCCTATTATAGCCGAAAACTACAAAGTACGCGGAGATGAGAACAAGCTTTCTCATAAAAATACACGAACCTCCAGCCAATACCTACACGATATTGTACTAATTATCCAAATCCGAACCGTTACTCTCTTTACCAAGACAATAGCCTCGGAAAAGCGCCCGGCATATAATAGACGCAAGCAGGCGTATAAGCTCTTTCTCTCTCCACCGAGTAAACTATAGTTGCAACTCTTCGCATCAATTAAGTTCGATAGATCTCGACGGCGCTGCAGGAAGGAAGCGTACAGTACAGGGCACTTTTTACATCCTCCTCCCCGCGATAACATCTCTCTCTCTCTCTCTCTCTTTCAAGGCGCGTATATACATTCCCGGGATCGCGAATAATACCTCGTTTACGCTTTCTGACCTGAGAATCGCTTGCCATTATCTTACTCTCTTCCATACACAGCATTTCTCCTCTCCTCTCCTCAGCTCCTTTCCTTCCTCTTCTCACGGGATATACGGGCCCGATACGATTGTATTCGCGCCTCGCGGAAAAAAAGCTGAATAACAATCGCTATCGCTCTGTGTACTACTGCCTGATGGGCATTTCTTATTTCCCTCTGTGTATACTGCAGTCGTCCGTGACATCTGCTTCTCTTCGAATTATCCAGACCTGACTTTCTATCCGAGCTGCGCTGAGGATTTTTTGTCTTGGTGAATTCGTTATGTAGGGCGGCTGCGTAAGAGCAAGTGTCGTATATATATACATATACTGCGCAGGAGCTGCGAGCGAACTGCTTATGCGCGGGGGCTTATCGAGCCTGGGGATCGATTGTATTTTTGCAATTACGAGAGCTCTAACGTGTACACCGGCTACCGAACGTTTGTTGCGCTAATTATCGGGAATTTTTTCTGCAATGTATATCGCTGTTTTTTACACGTCGTATACACGAGTTGATTGGGATTTCAAATTTTCCGATCTAGTTCGCCGCGAATTTATAAACCTCTTCACGTCTCTACACATCCATCTCCACCCTGAAATTCCGGCTCATTCGTCTCCCTATCGCGCATGCTTCTGAAAAATAACTCCGAGAAAATAAAAAAAAATAAAAAAAAATTCCCAACCCAGGAAACCTCACACAAATTTTTCCTCTTTATCATACACCAACTCCCGTGTCTGCTTCTATGGCTACTTACGAGCACATAACGAAGCATATATCCATACACACATCTTAAAGCCTTATCGTCGCCGTTCGGCCCATTATTCACGCGCGCCCGTCGAATACCGAACGAGGCTTTCGTATATATATAATACACAGACAGCAGCAGCAACGCTGCGACGATGCTCAAAACACTGCGCGCGATTTCTCGAGCATTTTTTTTTTTTCCCTCTTTTTACGTTAAACAGTCGCGGCACGCGCTCCTCGCACAATGACGGGCTTTTGCTCCGTGTGTGTGTGTGTGTGTGTGTGTGTGTGTACGCGATGGAAAAACGACGCCGTCTTACACCGCTCTTTGTTACGCGCACGAGTGTGCGTGTGTAACGAGGGACACTAAAAATAAATTGCCGAGTCTCTCCTTTGGAAGCTGAAATTTTTTTTTTTTTCTTCTTCGTGAAAAGTCGCTGCGCGTATGACAAATGTCGGCGCTTTTGCATATTTACGTGTTCGAAGTGACAATTGTGGGCAAGCGCGCGAGTAGGAGTCGATGTGTATGGGAAAGAGTGATGTGTTTTGCTCGTCTTCGTTTTACTTTACGGCTGAAATTCCAACTTTATCTATATCTCTACGCAATAATACGCTTCGTGATTGAACCGTCGGGTATGCAATAAGCAAACACAGATCGCGCCGCAGAAAAAAAAAAAAAAATTCACTGCAGGTGTGCTACTGCGCGGAGATATACCCGACTCCACAATTATCCGGCTACTGGTGTTGGAAATTGATTTCCTACTATAATCTCCTTTTTCTTAAGAGCTATATACTAGCTGTCGCAGCGTCGCGACGGGGAAAAAATCGTTACGAGTTCATAATACGCGGGAATAACCAGGAAACAAAAATTACGCTTATTCGACTACGTATAATTGTTAATAAAGTACATATAGCTATATATATATATATATATATATATATTACAAGCGCCATATCGTAGACAAGTATTATAAGCTAGCGGCCATATTGTTCACTCGTTCCACTCCCCCTGGTTACGAGAGTAGATTACATCGCCTATGCGGGAGCCTTCATTATCTCGAAAACTGATTTTCTACCAGCTCACCTCCTTTACCCATATACCGTAACCATATGCCGCTTCCACTATATACTAACTCTAAAAACCCCCGTACACGTAACACGGAGAGAAAACTTTGTATAAGCTAGTCTAGTTTCACCAGAAACATCCAAGTAATTCGCGCACCTATATAGCGGATAAAACAGGCGTACTTACTACTCGCTTATATATATATATATATACGTTTCCGCCGACGATTTCTGGCCGTTTTCATATACACATCGCTCTCTCCCTCGGTAAACGCGCAAACTGCACACCTATATGTAATTTGCAAGCGTTATGCACGCGATACATGTGCGCCATTCATGTCTGTCCGTTTGCTGCACATATATATATATATATATATATATATATATATACGCAGGAGCGAGAGAGGAAGACACAATGGCGAATTATTATCGACGACGAGTGTGTAGGGCTTCGAGTATTATATAGGAGATGATGGAAAAATCTTGGAGGCTACACCGTGGTTTATCGGTTTCCTATATAGTGTCTTTGGATTGTAAACGCGACGCTGATCCGTTTCTCACGGTTTCTCTCCTCTCTGGCTATATTTATATATACGTATATATATATAGGGGAAGTGCAGAGCGCGCGTACGATAATTATGACGCAAGGACAATCGCCTCAATGAAAAGTCGCACACATATGCTCGATCCTTCGGAGGAATAAAAATTAATAGACGCCTGATGATGTTATGCGCGAATATATATATATATATATATATATATATATATATATATATATATAATCGTTTTGCGTACGCGGCTGCTTTTGGCGGGAAATTTTTTTTTTTTTTTTTTTTTCAAACTCATCGTCGGCTATACTATATGTAATCACACATTTCGCGCTCTATTGTCTAGGCTAATCACGAGCTTCGGTCAATTGTGCGATAATGTGGAGAACAAAAGATTCTGGTGTGCTGTGATGCGGTCATTAGGTGGTGACGAAGACAGAAAAGTACGGAGAGTTACGAAACCTGAATCTCGACGGAAAATCGGGTTCGAAGGATAAAAAGAGCGAGTGTAGCGGTGCATCTGTTGTGAATGAAACACCTTTAATCGATTTATATCTCGGATAAGCGAAATCGACGCTCGCTCTTAAGCTGCAGGTGAAAGCCGTAAGAAGTATATTGAGTTACTTAAACGACGTTTGGCCGTGATCGCTTCTCGGATCGGCTGTGTGTTAATTGATAATTATTGATTCAATTAATTTAAGCCTTTTTAATGAAAAAATTATATACGTATATATAAAGAACAAACAACAGCGCCTAAAGCTCATTGTTCGCGAGCTAACTCTTGTTTGCTCTTCGGCGCACAAAATATATAAGAGCCGAGCCTCTAAACAGCCCGAAAACTCGCAGCACAAAGCGTCACGACAGCGGCTCTCGCGAAAAACAGCTCGGACTTAACCACCGGTTGAGCAATACACACGTATACGTGAAAAAAAAAAAAAAAGACAGAAGCAGCTCTCTCGCACGCGAACTCGCTCGAGCATCGCAGAAGAAAGCCTGCGCGGGGGTGAGCCGCTACGACTTCCACCTCCGCACAAGTATATATATATGTATATATAGAAAAACACGGGAGCATCGAAAGAAGAAGAAGAAGTTATGGAGTAGCCGGAAGAGGGCGGTAGGATAATGACACGATCGACACGCAACCGACGCTCTAATTTCAGATCTTGTCACTCGTATATGTATATATACGCGCGTATGTGCCGGGCCACAGCTGCGCGACTCCTCCCCGGCCATTACACGCGTTTACGCATGCCACTTATATATACCTATATCTATATGTATATGTATAGATCCCGAAACGCGCGGAGGTGTGTGTCTATACTCTATATATATATATATATATATATATATATATATATATATATATATATAGGCTGCGCGACACCGCGCGCAGTTATCATCGATATTACATATACGGCCGCAAGAGAGCTTTCCATAATGTAGAGGGTGTATAGGTGTGTAATTTATGCGCAAAGTTTGAGGCTAATTCGCGGTTTGATGAATTTATCGAGGTGCGAGAGCTCTGATCGATCTCTATATACGGGAGAAATCAGGGAGCGAGAGTCGCGCGTTGACAGAGAGATATAGACTGAATTTTTAACCGTGCGGTATTTCGAAGAATTATATCGCGTAGCCGATGTATTATAAATTTGTAGCTTATGCGCGGCGTTAGGGTGTTTAATCGCTTCGGGGGAATATCGCGCGCTATATATATATATATATATATATATATATATATATATATATATACCTATCGTAATTTAGATAAGGATGACGCATACGATTTTTCAAATATTTGCGCATTCCGTGGTGGCTCTTAAAAAAAAAAAATAACAGCTATATATATATATATAAACGTGAAAGAGAAACCGGCGTCATCTCCCACGCGAGCTTCGCACATATATCCGGCGAGCGGAACGCGGAACAGATGTTGTCACCCGTGCAGTAGCGCAGAGCATTGTGTCGAGCTCGTCCTGTCGGTATTCTTAAAAAGCGGGCGACACTGCGGCCGATAATACATAATGGATGTGTATGCATATACCTCTATATATATATATATATATATATATCCAAGGCGCGACTGACTCGTCCGCAGTCAAAGAAACTCGTGTAAACACCTGCAGCGAAAGGGTGTACGCTGCAGCTGTGTGTGTGTGTGCGCGAGATGAATGCCCGCGACGACAGAGTGCATTATTCTTCTCCGCTTTTAACTCCCTGTGTATGTGCATGTGTGTTATAGTTTGGGACTACCGGCGCAGTTGCCGGTTAATTACGGGTTGGAGGGCTTTATCTAGTGGTTTGGATGTGTGTGGTTTTCGGGATTTTGTTTTTTCGCCAGAAATATTCGCGACTGAGAAGTGTGTGAGTCTATTATAGTAATTTGGGCGGCTGCTGTTTGGCTTTGCGGAACAACGCGGATGTGTGTTATGCGAACGGGAACCGCCACTTTGTGGAGGAGAGAAGAGAGAGAGAGAGAGTTGAGAGACGGAGGAGGGAATTAGAGGGTAATGTGCGCGAGATATAATGGTGGAGACGGATTAGGATCGGGATAGTTTTGGGCAAATGATGGATTAGACGGTTTACAGTCGGCTGGTGCAGCGCGAAGACAAAGGCTGCGAGAGAGGAGTGTTATTATCGTACTTGAGAAAATTTATGGAATTAGGGTTATCTGATGCGAGCATATAACGGATGTGGCGGACTTGTCGTGCGATATGTGTTAAAATTGTGGGGATAATGGTGCAACGATCGCAAAGTTTTTCTTGAGTTATAATGTCGGAGTTCAACGATAAGCACACGTATACACCCCACAAGCCCCGGAAAAACTGACCTGGCTTTTATGGCTCGGAAGGAAGAAGCGTTATTATTTTGCAACTGATAAATTATTATTCAAACTTGTATATTTTATTATTTCAACTAGTGTACGCTGCATTGACATTATTGTGAATGTTTCTTACAAATAGAGTTCTCTTATAATAAATAAAATCAATAAGCTCCAACGTATAACAATATCTTTTGCGATTCTCAGAGCTTTCAACGAAAAGCCAAGTTCCGCGAAAACTTCCCTCATTCGATCCCTTTTCTCAACGGTACAACTATCTCTCTCTCTCTCTCTCTCTCCCAATAATTCATCACTTCTCGCACCGCATCCACTATACACACTTATATATCCTCGCCATATATACCGCTAGCCGATATCCACCTCGATTCTATGCAAATCTCCATCTTCGCGCAAAGTTCAGCGACACCCGCGGCGCATTTCGGTCGGATAGAGCTTCGCGGCGCGAGAAAAACTCACCATAGGCGGAGCCTCGCTATACGCTCCGGAGAGCGCATAATAGACAAAAGCTAACAAAAGGGTTGCGCACGCGCGCGTGTGTGTGTGTGCGTGCGTGCGCGAGGCCGATAGATCTATTCCGGGATAAGACTTTTAACGGGCCCGCGACTCGAATTTTCATATGCATGAGAGAGTCGCGCCCGGCTTATTATATGCCATTAGCTATGCGCACAGGTGCGGGCGAAGGAGAAAGAGAGTCCATTGTAACCCGTTTGCTATCTGTCTATGTTCCGTGCGTGTGACTACTAGTCCAAGTAGCCGAGACGAACTTCGTTTGCACCTCCGCGTCGGCTATTTGACGGATTCGAGTCTTGAGCAGTCGTGCATGTACGACTCGTTCTTCCGCCTGTCCGTGTACGTGCTCCGCGAAGCGGTGCGAATTGATGATGTGCTATATCGCGGAGCCGATCGTTTCATCGATTTCTTTCAAAAGATTTCGATGTATATATGATGTACGGGCTGCGCCGAGATCGGCATCAGTTATCGCGAGCGAGCGAATCGCTGTATAAACATTGTGCTTGTTACTAATATGAATAACAAACACTGTCATGTTTGTCACCGAGCGGTTCGGCAAGTTTTATGACTTTATTACTGAAATTCTTGCGGTATTTAGTCAGATTTTTTCTATACGTACGTTTATCGGGCTCGATTTTTTTCAAACACCTCCAGCTCTCACAACTCAATTCGAAACTCTATCGCGCCAAAATTCCGTAAATCCCGTAAAGCATCACGCAAACGCCTATATATACATATATATTAGTTACATAAGCCTCGGCTCAGAGCAGCAGTTCACCGCTGATTATACACACACACGCAGAAAAAGAAAAAGGAATAATCCGCGCTTATGCTCGCGGCGGAAAAATATATAGCCACCGTTTCTGTGTGTTTGCGCACGACACATACGTCTGTGGAACGCGAGAAACGCAATTATATCCGAAGTAGTGTAATTGCGAGTTTGACATAAGATCGACTGAGGCAATTTACCTGCGCGCATTGCCGGACGCTCATTATCTGCTGAGGCTAATATAGGCGTGTGTCTATGTGTATAAAATATAGATATATATGTAAGAGTTGGCTGCGTGCGCGGATTAATACCTTGGACTCTTTCTTATTTCATCTGCAGCCGCTGGCTTTTCCTGCAGTTTACCTTAATTGCAGGCATCGAGAGCCGCGGTTCCATATAGCGTGTAATCCGCTGTGTTATATATGTATGAAAGAGAGAGAGAGAGAGAGGCTGTCTTTCGACGAGTTGTTTCTCGTATTTATCTGGAAGGAGACGGATAATGCGCCACTGCGGCGTGTTTTTCATTTTCGTTTGAATAAAGGCGCGCGTTATGCTTTGATTGTGCGAAGTGGGCTCTGCGTCTGTTGAGGTTTTGTTGTCAAGGCTAGGATCGACAGAAGTTTGTGTCCTTCGATATAAATGATCCGTTTCCCATTTCCTGTGCGAGTGAGCTACCGCGAATAAAATATCGTTTCGAAAAACCACGATTTTTCCAGTAGACTCAATCACATGCGACAGAGGCATAAATCGAGAATAATCCAAGCCACGAACGACCATCGGTCGGCGATAATTAATTTAAACAATCGACCACACACTCGAGGCACGACGATAACCAGACCAGACCTCTAATATACAAGTACCCAAGCGCAAATCGAGCGTGAACAAACGATAAATATCGTTCTCTGTTACCCATACTAGTGGTGGTAGGCGTGACCGAAGCCTGGAACCCTCCTGGCTCCGCCCCCCACGAAATCGGCCAATCGACGCCGGCATCGGCTCTCCTACCACCTCGGCCTTAGCTCCGCCTCGAGCGTATAACGCTCTGTACTACCGCGAGATTTCGTATGTGTGCCCACACACGCACACACGCTTAAGTAGCCTTTCGATCTAATAGCGCGCGCCGCATGATCTTCGGCTTCTTGAAATAAGCTTGATAAATTGTTCCCCGCGATCTGTTATCGGCCAGCGCTACATACTGCGGCGGCGGCGGCTTCAATGCATGTGTGTGGGTGGAGAGAAAGAGAGAGAGAGAGAGAGAGCGTGAACGCTGTGGTATATACACTGCATGCACGCATCCTTATTAAATATTAATTCCTCGGTAATTTTGCATTTATTCATGGCTGAGATTGATGCCGGTTACGCGAGGCGTGAGAGACAATGAGAGGAGTATTTTGTATATGATTTCTTTTTTTTTTCTTTTTCGTCTACTACTGCATACGATTATAGTTCGGCAATTGGGAGATTTTAGATATGCGCCTGTACTATTGTTTTGCGACGAGAGACTGTTAGCTTTCGAATTTTCGAGGTATTGTCTGTTTGTGGGGCTTGAGGCCCTTTGTTGGAAGTGATGTGGGCGGCTATAGTTTTAGAAACTTTTACACCAGCGCTGTGAAAGTTTTCCTTGGACTGTAAAGTGTTGATATGCGTTATTAATATTCTGTTTACTGCAAATGAAGAAAGCGGTGTATTTTTGTATTCGTATATATTTTATTATTATTGGATAATTCATTTGTTGAGAATTGTTGTTACTGCCTTTGTTTTGCTGTTATATTATATCGTTATGACGATGGTAATTTTTTGTTTGTGGTGTAATAAATTTACAAGTTTCTTTCATTCAAAGTGACCCATCATTGTTTCAATTGTAAATAGCCATAACATCAAGCATTGATGGCTTTACGTCTAAATATATTCGAAGCGTAGTGTCCTTATTCCATGAAAAGATGTCTATAAACGCGTCCCTTACTCTTTTATAATATACTGTCTCAGCTGGTTTCGGGTTGCGGAAGATTGAGTCGACGATAACCCAAAGGAACTTTTTTTAATCCTACGTTCGGACACCTATTCTCCGAAGTGTCGATCTTGTGGCTTTATTGAAGTTGATCATCCAAGTGACTCTGAATCAAATTTTTTCAATTCTTAGAGTAGCTACTGTTTCACAAGTGTTAACATAATTCGTAGCGATCGAATTTCTTCAGTCCTTGGCTACGTAGTTTTTGAATCTTAAAAAATGTTTCTTTCTCTTCTTTAAGAGTGAAAAATACTCTTTTTAAGGCAAATTGAATTCGAAATAATTATTTACGACGACTCAGAGCTATTCATAGAGCAATCCTCAATTAACTACGAGTTAAAAAAAAATATATATATATATTTTTCAAAAGCACAAAAACCCACCATCGCGCCTCACCTCTATTAAAACCACCCACGCAATGCACCTCCGCTCGGAACCTCTCCAAGGCTCATATCCACTGAGCGAGGCACCCCTGGCCGTCGATTATACAGCCAACACGAAACAAGCAGCCACTACCGCCGCCGCCACTGCTGCAGCCCATGCAGTACTTCGCAGCTCATGCATATTCCGCGCTATCGCGCCCGCGCGCGGGCGGCAAACCGCGACCAAAAAGAGAGAAAAAATAAAACGAGCCGGCAAAGAAGAGGAGAAAAAAAATTCTACCGGCAACGCCTCCACCCTCCGTGGGAGCGCTCCTAGAGCTCATTATATTCAAAATGGCGAGCGCGAGTCGTCCGCTGCAGAGCAAGAGCGAGTAAATCCATTCGAGCGCGAAGAAAAGCTGCAATGCCTGCGCCATTTTGCTTAATTCGCCAGGGGGGAGAGCCGTGTGTGTGTATGCTATGCGGTATATACATGCAGAGAGGCGAATCGATAGACCAATGGCTCGCGTGCTTGCGAGCTTTGCACGGGCGAGCAGCAATTTAGCTGATTCATTCCTGCCGCATGATTTATCAGGACGCTTTTGCGCTGCTCTGGCTATATAGCTCTCTCTCTCTCTCTCTCTCTCTCTCTCTCGACGCAATGCATAC
The DNA here is from genome assembly GCA_024372645.1 of Trichomalopsis sarcophagae. NCBI lineage: Eukaryota > Metazoa > Arthropoda > Insecta > Hymenoptera > Pteromalidae > Trichomalopsis > Trichomalopsis sarcophagae. Next base: position 122,577 of record QLSS01000209.1, on the reverse strand, counting down.
GCGTGTATGTGAAGAGAGATTGTTTTATTCATATGCACCTGTACGCGCTGCTGTATGCGAGGGGGTGGGAAAAACGAAGGCGCGTCGATTGAGGCTGATGGGATAATGGACAGTTGTGCGGGGGGAGATTTTATAGACGAGGATGGATGAGAGAGAGAGAGAGAGCGTTGAGTCTCAATTTCGATATGAATGCTTTATCGGCTGTCGTCTTGGCTCGATTCGTCGCCTGCGGTGTGGTTTTTCCCGGAAGGCGCGATTACTTTTTTTAAATGTTTCACCTACAGCTGATCCGGTGTCCGAGTACAATACGAGATTTTAAAATTTTTAATATTTTGTTTGGATATACATAAGCGAGCAAATATTAAAAATTCAAAGAATATTATAATAATACACGAGTGTAAATATGTATGAGCGTATAGTGTAGAAACTAATGCCGGAGTGATTGCATAAATTATGACCAGCTACGCCTATGCACTTGTCTCCCTAGTTTAGCTGTACATCGCGTATGAAATATTAAAATTAATACGCATGTCTATTTCATTTCTCGTAAAATTTTACGGCTATAACCATATCATAAAACATACACCAGCTAGGCTGATGAAAAATGTGGACGCGTGTATAAAAAGTATATTATATAAAGTTGCCGCTATATATAGACGGCGTGTGAGATCAGTCGGTGAAAATTTAATGAGTCTAAAATTTCACTAATGGTGCATTAGTGAAATTTTAGAATAAATTATTTTTATAAATATATATATAATTAGAAGCATATTTCAAGTTCGTATTGTCCGATTCAGGAAACGGATTCAAGAAACAGAAAAGCTTATGCAATTTTCTGAGTCATTTGGGATACCTCAATGACGAGACATTATAACAAAAGAATACTTAATCCAATTTCTTGAATTGAATTGTTTTCGCCACAAGAATATCTGGATTTCTTTATCTGAAATCATTACTTTTCATAACTCGACCTTTCACAAGTCTCAAATGAAGCGAAACAAAACGAGAATATTAAAATACACGATCGAATGAAACGTCGCCTATCTCACGCGTGAAAAATTCGAGCATAACTATATTCCAACTCCAAACGCTGGCAACTGCAGTAGTCGAAGAAGCAATAAGAATTATAATCAAACTCCAAAACTTGAAAAAAAAAAAAAAAAAAAAAAAAAAAAAATAGAAGAAGGAAAAGGTGTTCAGCAACAATAGCCCGCGCATCACTCGGAGCAATCTCCCCTGATGCACATAACCGGGAAATTAAACACAGCCGCGGCTACGCCGTCGCCCGATTAGCCTATGAATGGGAATCAAGCCAAGATAAGCAGTCACACACAAAAACCACGATCTGTGTGCAAACTGCACAGTAGCAGCCTCGGAAATGAGCGTTACGCTGCTCTTACAAAGCCCATCTAAGTCAACATTAACCAAACGACGAAATTCCATCGCACACGACTTTACTCACGCATGTCTGCGACGATTATACTCCGATGTCGTGTGACGCGTCGTTACGTAAGTGTAGGAGCGAAGAGTCTTTTGTGCCTGGACTCGAGGGTTTTACACCTTGTGTGCGTGTGTGTGTGTGTGTGGATATAAGGGGAGAAGTATGAGCGCGACTGGGGGAGTCGGGCGAAAAATAAAACCTGTTTCGCGAGAGGCTGTTGCGTGATCAGAGAGATCGACTCTTTGGTTTTGGTTAAGTGGTTGGGAGGATGACGATATTTGCGATATTAACGGTAAGTCACGTGTAGTGAAAAAAGCAAATCATCAGCCGCTCAATGCAACAAAGCGCGTGAAAATCAAGCAGCGCGAAATCCAAAGAAAATCAAGAAAAAGCGCAGGAATCATCTAGACACACGGAAAATCAGCTCTGCTCTAATGACAGACAGTTACGACTTCACGGAAGCTCTCCCCCTTCTCTTTCTAACATCGGAGCAGCAAATCTGTCGGATGCAATTATTATCCGTATCTCGGGTATCTACAACGATACATCGAACCGTTACACATAATCGGACATTCTCGGATGTGCGTAATAGTCCCCGCACGTAAAAGAAAAAAAAAATAAATAAATAAATAAAATAAACCAAGAACTTATAGGCCACATGTGACAGCGAGCTATTACTTAATAATTTCAGCCTATCCACACACACACACATAGTCACTCCGGCCGTCGCGTATAGCCATTAAAAGAAAAGCGAGCGTACTTATGAGTGTACGATATAATGCGAGAGAAAAAAATAAAGCGATGAATATATAATAACGAAGCGACGGCAGCACGATCCGGAAATCAATTGAAGCTCCCTTGCGGGCAGCTCGCTTTGCATCGGAGCTCGCGCAGAGAGTGGGGCCGCGTATAAGGTGGGAGAGTACGCGCGCACACACACACACACGGGTGAGAGTCGCGCATGACTACCTGACGGATGGGTGGGCGTCGCGTAGCCGCACGGCCAATTGGCCGGTTCTCCAGGCCTAATGGTGGGTAGGCGGGTGCAGCCAGTGCCGCGGATGCGCGCACCTACTGCCCTTTCGTTTCTCTCTCTCTCTCTCTCTCTCCCTCTCTCTCTCTCGCTGGCAACTCAGACACTCGAGAAGCGAGCGAGCGCAGGTAGGCAGTCAGGCATCGATTAGCAGAGAGTCTTGGGCACGCACGCTCGCAGCTTCGTTCCTCTCGCCTCGCTCTCGTATATTTTCACGTACTCGCGAGCGAGATGCCAGTCGCCGCGAGTCCCTCCTCTACCTCGTCATCGTCGTCCTCGTCGAGAGTGTCGTCCCTCTGAGCTCTACCTGCTCGGGTATCGAGGAATCCGTATAAGTGTCGAGGAAGCAGCCGGAGTAGCAGAGCAGCCTCGAGGTGATATGATGATAGGCGGCGGTGTCGCGACGCCACCTGGACAAGCCAAGTCCGCAGCGGCGGCTTGCGAGCTGCCGCAGAATCACCAGGAGTCGGCGGCGGCCAACGCGACGACTATGCTCCTCGAGGACAGGATAGGAAGCGCGAGTGTCAGTAGTGCCGGTGCTAGTGCTGCGGAACCGACCAGTCCCCGCAGGACTAACAGTCGCGAGGACAGCAACAACAACAACAACAACAACAACAATAGTAGTAGTAATAACAATAACAACAACAGTGGGAATCACAGTAGTGGGAACAGTAGCAACGACGAGGAGACGAGCACGACGCAGACGACGAGGCGCAAGTGCAACAGCAGTAGCGGCGGCAAAGAGGAGAGAACGACGGAGAGCAGTAGTGCGGGACAGCAGCCGAGTGTGGCCAGACCATGGGAGCACCGTCACACGGCCCAGCCGACGGCCGCGCAAATAGCCGCTGTCGCAGCGGCGCATCAGCATCACCAGCAGCATCTGCCACTCGCGCCTGCGTTGATCGACGGTGAGTTTTTGATGCGTTGTATTTTTATTTATTTATTTATTTATTTATTTATTTTTTTGTTTGCAACTGCCTGGCAAACCGATCGATTCTCCGCCTCGATAAATCTGAAAAAAAGCGCAGCTCTCCGCACTCTCTTATCACCTGACAGAGCTAATTCATCGAGTAATACGCGACAATTGCAGTCGTGCCTATCCCTGTATACAACTTACCAACCGGCAGGCGATCACCGCGACGATACATAATTGCCGCTTTACACGCGCGTCTACAGCGATATATTATATAATATACATTTATACATCGCGCGCAGAGTTAACAAGGATGAATATTTCATGAGCCGCGCGCATCGCTCTCCCGTGTTTACACTGTCCTCCATCCACATCAGCAACTAAGAGTCTCTCTCTCTCTCTCTCGCTCACGTATATATCGCATAAATACAATCGGCCTGTAATTAATTAGCGATAACGATCGGATCGGCTAGCGATTTTCGGTAGGCGCGCGATATTCCCCTGTATATATATATACATATGTATATATATATATACCGCAGCTATACACCCCAAAGAGGAGATAATCTAAATTACAAGGTGGCGACGAGAGCCACCAGCCGGACCCAGCGAATCAAAGATAATTGAGCCTCGCACCACGACTCTGTGTCTGTGTGTCTGTACACACTGACGCGCGAACGAACGAAAGAGAAAGAGAGAGAGAGAGAGAGAGAGAGAGAGAGAGAGAGATGGTATCGCAGGCGCGCGCGCCTTTTCGCGAACAACTGCCGCCGCCGCTGCACGCTCGTAAAAGACGAGGCGGTTTGTCCTGGATTTGCACGTCGTTTCGGGCCTTGATTTACCGGCTGCGCTTTTTTTTTTTATACACTCGAGAGAGAGAGAGAGAGAGGGGTAGAATCAAGCGTGTACGGGCGCCGGCGCGCGTGATTGAAAAAAAAAGAGGAGTCGAGAGGCTTTTTATGATTTTTCGACGATTTCTCGCGCTCCTCGTCGGCAGCTTGATTGAGACGTCGTCGAAAAAGTGGCAAAAAGCCGTAACTGTGGGAATCGCGTCTCTCTCTCTCTCTCTCTCTCTCGCCCACAATCGACGAGTGCGTGCGAGAATTTTATTGCCGGGACTTGGCGATTATATCGGGAGAGTAAGAGGGGGGAGGGGGGACACACGCGAGAGGCATTTCAATTAGGGGACCACGTCTCTCTCTCTCTCTCTCTCTCTCCGGGCCTACTGTCCCCAATTAGCCGCTTTCTTCCAATTATATTCCTATACGTATATACCTTACATACACGCATATGGATCTCTCTCTCTCTCTCTCTCTCTCTCTCTCTCTCGAGGAGTCGATCGCCCGGAACAAATTCTCCTAGTCGACCTCTGGGCCATCGGCTCGTTCCAGGTACGAAACCCTAGAACACAGGAGATCCTCGCTTCTCCGAAGCCTCCTCTTTATTTTTCATTCACGCCCTGTATGCGTGTACACACACCCAAACACACATCTACCAACGATCGGCGAGAGGCCCAATTGAATCGGACAACGGCAGCAGCTCTCGCGAGATGAGAATGAGCTGGCGATGAGAGAGAGAGAAAAAAAGGCCGCGCGCGGCTTTAATCGAGCAATCATGACTGCGTATTCGTCATTGTCTATATATATATATATATATATATATATATATATATATATACACGTAAGACAGGGCTTCTCGCGGGTCGCGCGCGCCTGGATTTCGGCTGAAAATCATTTGTAATCGGGGAAGCGTGTCCAAGGCAAATTAAACTTTCGAGCCCGAGCGTGCCAAATCGTTTAGCCGGCTTTTTTCTCCTTCGCCGCTGCTGCTGCTGCTGACCGGCGGAGCCTTAATCATTTAGCCGCTGACTTGCACAAGGTACACAAACGACGATGCGCCTACCGGTCGCGAGAGCAGCGGCGTCTATTGTTGTGCCTGGATGCAACCAATGCTAATTTGCCTAGGAGCTAATTTTCGCTCGGTTATTCTTGCGCTCGACGTCAATTATGTGTATATACCTCCGGACCAAAACAGCCTTTTGTATGGGAGGGATCGTTTTCCAATCGGGCTAATGATTTTATTAGGAATTAGCGTCGGATGTAATTTATTGTAAAATATATTCATCGTAATAACCATAATCTCGTTTATACCCGAAATTCTCCGTCACAGGTATCAGCCTACCCAACTGCGGCGCCGGCCTCTTCAGCACAAGCGGCGCCACTGGTGGTAACAGCAGCAGCAGCAGCAACAACAACAGCAGCGCCGGCACAGGCAGTTCGCGGCAACGAATGCTCGAACTGTCGCACGGCCTCGGCGCCTTGAGGCACTATAACGACCTGGCGAATCACGTTTTATCGCTGAACCAGCAAGGTGCCGTCGTCACCAAACTATTGGGTAAGCTCTCTCTCTCTCTCTCTCTCTCTCTCTCTCTTTTCCTCTTCGCCGCTATAAAGATAGCCTAACGGCTCTTCTTTCTCCGGCGATTAGCCGGATACTTATGCTGAATTAGCATACAGCTTCGGCCTTTGAAAAGTCCAGCTCTGTATACGCTTCCTCCCTCAGTGTATGCAGATCAGTCGAGGCTAGCTCGAAGAAATTGTTTTCCCATCGCGCAAAAGGCGTCGTTTTAATACAACCGATTACCGGCTGCAGCGCGTTATATATATATATATATATATATCTATACATCTCGCTCGCAAAAACGTCTCGCTCGCAACAAGTAATCCGGGAGAGCCGCGAGAATTCAAATTACAGGCCGTTCCCGTATATACAAGCTCGTTAGCACCTATTCCCGGAAGTCGCGCATTAACGAGCCTCCCCCGAAATAAAAAATTCGCCGTGTGTAGCTTTTATGAGCTTATTCTCTCGCGCTCGCTTTATTATATAATAGCCGAGTATAAGGTGTACGTATAGATCGCGAGTATATATTTTCGGCTGGATTTTCTACGCCGAGTGTGTATGACATCAGCGCAATTAGCGCGTCGGAATAAATTGCCCGTGAAATAATCGCGAGCGCAAACACATACAGTCTGCTCTATATATAAAACAGTTAGAAAGCGCGCGCGCGGGAGGCCTTGTCGATTCTATATACGCGTCAGTCTTTGTCTGATCGACAGATGTTTCCACGAGGACGATCTCGGTTGTGATTTGCCGCTCGAGACACCTATATGTATGCCTAAAACGGAGGTTATTTTGATGACTCGACGAAAGGCACTCTTGGCTTAAAAAAAAAATTACCGCGCGCGAGTTCTCTCCCGGAGTAAAGAGCGCAGCCCCCTCGCTATAAAAGTTTCCTCTCGTCGGAAGCAGCTTCGCACCTCTTTGTTTATCATCTCTCGCTCTCTCTCTCTCTCTCTCTCTCTCTCTCTCTCACACGCACACCTACACAGCTCTAATGGCGAAGGGGCGTAAGGTAGCCGCGCGCGCATCTCTCTGCTCTTCGCGCTCTCGGCTCTCGTTCGAAAAAAAAAAAAAAAAAAGCCGCACTGGACCGACTACTCTTCGCTCTCCTCGTTAACTTTACGAGCTGCTCGTAAAAATCCCGTTCTCTCTCTCTCTCTCTCTCACTGCGCTATCTCTCGGTAGTGTTTTTCGAACGTCTTCATCTCGCTCTCTCGCGGCTCTCTCGAGTTGGGCTCGCGCACAAGAGGTGAATATAATGCGCCGTAATCGCTCGGCCAATTACTTAACGCCGCGCAGATCAATCTCTCGGGCGCTCTTTTTACCTGAGCGCGAGCTTTCGCCGATAGTATCTCTGCTCTTTCATGTGTGTGTGTGCGTTCGTGTATCTCTCTCTCTCTCTCTGTCCGTCCCTCTATTATTTATTTACCGAGTCCGCTCCCGTATAAGCGCGCTCGCTATTTCTCCCGAGCTAACAGCTCATTAATTAGCATAATCGCCGAGAGGGAAGAGGATTCGGCGCGCGTGTGCGTATTTCATCCCGTGTTATCTTCTCGCCGACGAGAGACGCGGCTTTCCAGTTTTGCGCTATCCTGCGCGATGGAAAGTGAAAACTACTTTTGGAATCATATCTCTCGTAATAACTCTTGTACGCGCGTACTCGGTACGTTTCGGCTCGTTTTTTTTTTTTTTTATTTTCGGGGCGTCTGCTCTGACGAATATATCAATGTAGTTGCGCAATGATTGGTGCGCGCGCGATTGCTTACGAATTTCGTACGAAAAATTACCGCGTCGCAATAATTCACCAGCCAAAGTACTGCTAGTGTACGAGGCACAGAGAGAGAGAGAGAGAGAGAGAGAGCAGCAGCTGCTGTGTACGAATTATGCAAAGCGATAGATAGCGCGATATCAAAAGTGCCGCGATCGCTATATAGGACGACGACGAGTAGCAAATCGATTTATCAGTGTACACAACAATCGCGGCGTTATCGCTCGCCGCGAGCGAAAAAGCGATAAAAGCCCGCTGGTACTAATAAGCCAAGAGAGAGGTCTTTTATTTTTTGAAGGTTATTGCCTGGATATTATATAGACACGCGTGTAGTTTGTTTTAGCCGATATATAGTATAGGTGTGTATGTATAAGTGGTGGAAAACCAGATTGTTGAGAGAGAGAGGCGTTTCCTTTCCGCGCGTTATCCGGTTGCTAAGCCCTTGCGGATTTAAATCTTACATGGGTTTTGCTTGTTGTATACGTTATATATATATATATATATATCATGTACTTCTCGCGCGAGCTGATGTGTATAAGTGTTTGATGGGGGGTGCGATGATTATTTTAAAGACGTATTAAAAGTTTTCGCTCTTAAAAATCGAACTTAAAAGCAAGTTGCAGCCAATTAGCCCCGATCACTCCATATACGTACACTGTACACAAACTTGGATCCCAGCCACTCTTATAGAGACGCACAGAGAGACAAAGAGGCAATTGGGTCATTTACCCTATCCGCTCAAGCGGCTCGTCGTCGTCGCCTCGGCCGCGAATTCGACCCCGTCGACGGGAGCTCTCTACTTTTACACCTATATCTACACGCATATGTACATGGACATACACGCGTATATCTACTCATAATCCAATTGTATGAAGCCCGCATTCCTCTCGACGCTATACGTATACACCTTGTACGTGTATATATATATACGAGCTTTAGACGCCGCGACGTTATGGTCCTGCGGCGCTTTTTCGTATAGCCACTATATATATATATATACCGCCGGCGACGCGCGCGAAGATCGGGTTGCTCCCGACCGCGATTTGAAGTTTCTCTGCGGTCTCTGAGCTGTCGCGTACGATGAAGATAATCATACATGGGCGCGACGAGGTGGAACTAAACAATTTCTCACCCCTGCAGCTTCTATTGTCTGCAGGCACCTATGTATTCTATATATGTACGGTATGCTGAGAGAGAGAGAGAGAGAGAGAGATTTGCTTCTCCGGTTACGGGATGTGTATATATATATATATATATATATATATATATATATATATATGTTCGATTAAGCGCCAAGGGCTCTGACGTAATTGCGGATGGTTATAAGTCTAATTCGAATTTTAACGGAATACGAAAGTGCGATGCGGTTTCGATCCTTTGAAAATTCTCTCCTCCTCGTTGCGCAACCAGCGCCTCGGCGGCTCGCGATATTCCGGGCTCGTTGCGAAATGCGCCATATGCTTTTATAAGCGCATCGAAATTATAATACGGCTATCCTTCGATCTCTCTATATGTATATAATAAACGGCACTCGATATATATACTCTGCAGCCGTTAAACTTTATACGCAGCGGCGAGTGACTCTCTCTTATATACAATTCAATTTTTGTCCGATAAAATTCCATAATATATATATAATAGTACACAAACGCGTACACCGAAAGCGCGTATAACGGTTCGACGCACACGCTGTACTTATATTCGCACCTTCCATGCAGTGGTTAAGGTATTTCCCAGCGAGCGAGGCGCATAAAGTCGCATCGTTAAACGGCGCCCGGCCCATAAATAAGCCTACTCGATCTCGGGTACATAGCTTTGATTCTCGATACACACACACACACACGGGACTAGATCGAAACTGGCCGATAAGTCGACGTCGCGTACAGACACACGCGTAACCAGTCGATTATCTGAAATTGTCGCCGATCATCGATTATTATCGCGTATTCCGACGTATCGTTCTAAAGCAAAATTCTCTCTCTCACTTACATTCGAGCTTTAAATAATCCGTGGCGTGCGCGATCGCGAGGGTAAAAAAAAAAAAGAAAAAAAAAACGCCGAGAGAAGCGAGCGCGTTTGTTCTGGCCCCCGAGGCGATGGGTTTGACTGGCTTTTAAAGAACTGCGATTTTTCGCGGCTATTCAATATGCGTAATTTCAGTATAATAAGCTCGCAGCCTGATTATACGCTTTGCGCGCCCCTTATACTCGGAAAATCTTCGCGACGCTTATGCGTACTTATATCGTTATATATGCAGTGGTTACTGAGCAGGTCTCCCTCTCTCTCTCTCTCTCTCTGTGTCTCGAGAGCGACTAATTGAAAGAGCAGAGACGAAATTCGCTTTTTTCTCTTCTCTCTCTCTCTCTCTCTCTCGCATATATCGCGTTGTTCGATTCGAGAGATCACGCGAGGTCAAGCGCCTATATACATGTGTATATACATATATTATACCCGCGGTATAATTGACCGATTTGCGCGGTTTCCTTTATTAAATGCTACACACGGACGAGCGGGCCTCGCGAGTAGCCTTCGCCGCAGCGAGCGCGAACAAAAGGGCCGGGGAATTTCGCAGGAGCTGCCCATTAGCACGCATGCGGCTCTGTATATCTCTTGTGTGCCGTGAGAGCGCACGCGAGAGTCTTGCTTTTCTCCTGCTGTGCGCGACACGCTATTATTTTTATATTAATAACGCTTCGGTTATATGGACAGCCGAGCAGGTATATATATATATATATATATATATATGCTGCTCTGAGGTGAGTAGGTTTCATGTTTATATGAAATTTTCGCAGTTACACGCAATAATCCGCATAGAAAAGTCCCTATACAGCACACCTCGCTCCGATCAGCACGTTCTACTCTCCTCTTCACCTCTTTCTCTCTCTCTCTCTCTCTCTCTCTCTCATCTCGCCGCACGCCATATGCACATTCAAAGCCGTGCATACAGCGGGTATATACTGATTTGCCCCGTTCTGATCTCCGTGTTGCAGGCACCCTCCGCCCACCGGGTCTCATTGGCGGCAGCAAACCCAAGGTAGCGACGCCCGCGGTCGTGTCCAAGATCGAGCAGTACAAGCGGGAGAACCCCACCATATTCGCCTGGGAGATCCGGGAGCGATTGATCTCCGAGGGTAAGCATATATACATTATATATATACATATATACGCGTGTTATACTTATATACTCGTATAGAGGTTCGACGTTCTTTTAGACTGTTTATTGCGAAAATTATATATACTTGTGCGCGAATTGCTCAAAAATTCAAATGATCCGCGCGCTCCAAAGCCTTGCGTAATATATAACGACTCGCGGACACGCGCGTGGAAGGTCGAGAGGGATTTTTCAGGCATTTTTTATACTTAAACGCTACGCGGCAATTATATCCGCTCTCTTTTCGTTTCGCAGTTAAGCAGGCCTATTTAATCTGATTAACGTTCGCGTGCGCTTGGCCGAGCTATATAGCTCGGAGTTTAACGATTTTTTTTTTTTTTTTTATACTTTCGACGAGTTCGCTGAAGCGATTATGTCTCGGTCGCTCTGCTTTCTGCCCGTGTTAATCAAGCCGAGGAATTTCTATACAAGTATATTAACTCGAACTTCCAGGCGTCTGCAGCAACGCGACGGCACCGTCGGTCAGCAGCATCAACAGGATCCTGCGCAACCGAGCAGCCGAGCGCGCCGCCGCGGAATTCGCGAGGGCAGCTGGTTACGGGCTCTACGCGGGCGGTCATAATCCCTACTTCAACTCCGGCCAGTCGCAGTCCCAGTCGCAGTCCCAGTCTCAATCGGCCGGCCAGCAATCGGCCCACCAGACGTCCTCGCATCCGACGTCCGGCAGTTGGCCCGGTACTCCGGGAGCCCACGCGGCTCATCCATGGCTATTTCCCGGTGGTCTACCGGCTGGACTCGCCGGTCCAGCCTCGGCTCTGCTGCTCCAGCCACCGCTACCGTCGGCGGCGGCTGCCGCGGCTGCGGCTGCGGCGGCGGCCGCCGCTGCTGCCAGTCCCGAGCACGCGCTTCACGCCGTCGACGCCATCGCCAGGGGATACCTGCACCAGGGTGAGTTTTCTTGATTTTTATTCTCGAAACTGGAGCATCGAAGCGTCTCTGGACGAAAATGGATATCGAAATATATCTCCCGGAGAATATACGACGACGTTAATCCCCGCGGAAATTATGTATGTCGCATAAACCGGCAATTCATCGTCGATCCGATAAGGCTATAACGAACGTCGGTATATCAATGAAGTATTTCCCAATTATGCGACGATTATAAAAAGCGACAGCCGTTATAATTTACAACTCGAAAAAAAAAAAGAAAAAAAAAAGAATTAAAAATCAACCTTTCCAGAAGGCGACGGAGAGGACGGCAGCCTCGACGGCTCGGAGCAGCCCAAGTTCCGGCGTAATCGCACAACCTTCAGCCCGGAACAGTTGGAGGAGCTTGAGAAGGAGTTCGAGCGCTCGCACTACCCCTGCGTGTCGACCCGCGAGCGGCTGGCCTCGAAGACCTCGCTCTCCGAAGCCAGGGTCCAGGTGAGAGAGCACACGCGATATCTATATATACAACTTCTCAGCGCTCGTTCCCGAAAACTCTCTCAGTCAGTGTGTGTCATCTAACTCGAGCTAACGCGTGACTCTTAGGTTTGGTTTTCCAACAGACGGGCCAAGTGGCGGCGTCACCAGCGCATGAACCTGCTCAAGCGTTCGCCGCCTCATTCTCATCACCCGGCGAGCGGTACCAGCGGCGTTCCGGCCACCTCGTCTATCCCTACTGTTCCGGCAGCGGTGCCAGCAGGACAGCCGCAGCAGCAGCAGCCCTCGCAATCGTCGCACTCTGCAGGCGGAGGCGCTAGGCTGGGCAGCGGCGAGAAGAGCGCGTTTCGCGCGGTCGAGAGGGCCCAGAAGCCCTCGGCTTTCCGAGCCATCAGTCAGCTCCTCGCCGACGACTCGGAATCGAGACGACAGCAGCAGCCGATGGAGGAGGACAGCGAGGACGAGGAGATACAGGTGCAGGACTCGCCGGGAGCCTGGCGCGAGCGCTGGCTCGAGCAGCAGCCGCTCGAGCTGACGAAACACGACCGCTGACGCGGATCGACCAAGTTCGAGATTGTATGCTAGTCCCGATTGTGCGCGCATATATATATATATATATATAGATGACTGTGACTCTCTTCGCGAGTGTGATTTGTAGGATAAGTTTGCCTCTAAGCTATGGTTCTACTACTGCTGTGTGTGTGTGTGTGTGTGTGTGTGTACGATAATGTATAAGAAAACTGTGTAACATTTCCTGTAAAAGACACACGACTATCTTTGACTATTTAAACGAAGCGCGTATATAAATCGTTTGTACGAAAGTAAGCCTCTTGTTTGTCCATATGCACTATCCCCAATTCTGCGCGGAGGCTCTCTCTCTCTCTCTCTCAGGGACGATTGGAGCTATTTTCAGAATTGAGACAAGACCGAGAGTGAGAGAGAACCTCTCGATTAACTCTCGAATCCAGGAATATTCGGAGAGGATCTGTTCGTGTAACGTGTCTCACTCCCAACTCTGCGTGCCGTACGGGAACTGGTTTCTCTCTTCTCCCGTGTCGCGCGCGCGCGCGCGAGAAAGATTAAGAGTCGCACTCAGCTCTCTCACTCGCTCCCGGTACAAATTTCGCACGAGCTCCGGCCGATCCGGCTATAAAGTCGAGCATTACACTCTCGATAAAGTCGCTTGAACGAGCGCCGCGTCGATTTGCATTTTTCCTTCGCACCTATTTCTCTCTCTCTCTCTCTCCAACGTCTTCTTCTCCTCCTGCAGCTTCTTCGACGAGTGGCGTATCTCGAAGCGCGTCGATTTCGGGGCGGGAGTCCAAAATTTACGAGTCGATAGAAAGAGAGCTGCTTCTCTAGCGCAGACCGTAACAATTACTATCCGCGAGAGCGATCGGCGCGCGGAAGATTAACGATCTTGCGAGTGAGTGCGGCGAAGACGAGGGGCACATTAAAGTCACCTCCTCCTTTTCCCAATGAGATACGGCCGGAGCGTGGGACGAGCGGAGCAGCTCCTCTATATGCACTAGAGCTCCGCACTCTCTAGCGCGCGCCGGGGCAGTAAAAGCCGATCGGGACCCGATATAGCTCGGCTAATTCGCGCGAGCGCGCGCGCGCTCGCGACCGGCAGCGCGCACGCCTCTACCTCGCGCCTCGAGCTCAATTAAGCGGAAAGCAGCCGCCGACCACTTGTTATTTCGGAGAGAGAGAGAGCGAGAGAGAGGCTCGTTGTCCGCTGCCGCCGCTGCTTTTGTCTCCCTCGCGTGAGCTCCGAGGTGTGTCCAGTCGAGCGAGCTCTCCTTCTCTCCGCTTCTTCTTCTTCTTCTTCTTCTCTTTCTCGGCTGCTGCTGCGGCTGCTGCTGTCGGCGTGATGTACAGCGACAGGCTCGATAGCGTTACAACGGCTACTAACCCTTCCCTCGCTTTCTTGCGCCGAGGTTTTATCGAGCTCGTTCGTCGCTGCTCCTCCTACCGCGCGCGCGATGCGAAATTAGACGCTTTTTCCCCGGCGCTTGCCGTGTGTGTGTGTGTACTCGTAGCTTGACGAAACCACGAGAGGGAGAGAGAGCCGACTTATCGGCCATTAGCATGTTTATAGGCCCGACCGGGCGCGAATTTATTTCCACTCAATTATCAACGAGCTGCGAGAATAAGAGCTGGGCTGCTACTTATACGCGGCGAGTCCGGGGAATTCGCGCCTCCGGAGATAGCTCTTGGCTATCGCTGCTGCTGTAGGTACTTATACGCACCTCTTCTCCCACGATACCTCGCTGCGAGCTTGGTCGTTCATCGAGAGGGATTGTCGCGAGGTGTGCGTGTAATTAAAATCGAGCCGCCGATTGATTCGCAGAGCTGTTGCTTTTATTTGTAAAATTCGAAAGCGAGACTTGTAAGGAAATATTCGAATCCGGCGGGTATATTAAAGCACAGTAGGGCGATCCATAAAAAGTGGCAGTCACGCCTCGGGCCAATCAATCATGCCGCTCTATATACATCACGCCTCGTACTTACGCTCTCTCTCTCTCTCTCTTTCATATTCGTTCCGCGCGATAAGGATCGTCGAGAGAGCAGCTACTTCGTGCGCGTCTCTGATTCCCTCCCCCGCGTACGTCGGGGAATAAATTAGCGCGCGGGGCCGTACAAGTGCAAAGGGTTCTCCAACTACTCGCTGTAAATATATATAGAGCGAAGAATTAATTAGGATTCATAATTAGCGCCGTTCTATCGATCACTGTCTCGCCTCCTATATATATATATATACAGGTAAAAAGCTTATAGGAGAGAGAGAGAGAGAGAGAGAGAGAGAGAGACACGCAGGACTTATCGATTACTACACCACCACCTCGAGGACAGCAGCAGCAGCAGCCTCTCTCTCGAGAAAGAGAGACGTTTCGCCGCGAAAGCCATAAATTTACGCGCCCGCGCGCGCGCGCTGTGTTTCAGTTTTTTGCGGCTTTTTGCAGCGGCCGCCGTGTGTAAGTGTATAACGACGAGCTGCTGCGAGGATGTATATATATATACAACGAAAACGCCGGCTAATTATCGGACTGATTTTCGCTCTCGCGATTGCAGCTTTGTGGGAATCTTTATCTTCGGCGCAGGTGACCTTCGCGTGAATACTGCAACATCTTCTATACATCTATTTCGAAGCTTTGATCCTTCGTATATATAGTGTATAAGCCTGAGGTTAGGCACTTCCGTCGATTCATTGTGCGGTAAAGCTCGCGCCCGGGGAATTTCGAAATTTCTCGACACCTTCCTACGGCTTCCTTCGGCCTAGGATGAGGAACATCGATCTTCCAAATCGTTCGCATATCGTTACAATCCCCTCGCTGTGTATCGCACTGATCGAAGTCATACGTTATAACGCAGCGTCGTATATACGCTCGGTATAGCTGAGTGAGAACGTAATATATAATATATATCCCGGCGGCTCAGCGCGTATAATAAGAAAGCCGGCGGCGTTCGTGCCGAGAATTATTTCCCAGTAGCTAACCAGCGGCGGATCGATTTTTGAACTTGCAGCGCGAGCAGCGAATTCCGATTTCCAATTATACCCCTCATCTTCTCATCATCAGAGCAGGCTCGTGTCTGAAAGCGATGCGTGACTCTCTGCCGCTGCTGCTGTGTAAGTATAATTGCGCGCGCGTAAATAGGCTACTTGGCGCTTGGCAGGTGGTCCTCTCGATCGGCAGCAGGAGCTACCTCATACCGATCTCTCTCAGCTCTCGTATATACGTAACTGCGAAGTCACGGGGGCCCCATTACTACGGCGCTGGCTTTTATTAGGCTCTCTCAGCGGGGGTGGCGGCACATTCCTCTCTTTCGCTTTCGCGCTCGCGCGTGTGTGTGTGTGTGCGTGCGTGTATACGCTATATACGGGGGAGATGTATATCGAGCGTCGGCATCGCGGGAATAGGTGATCGAGAAGAGAAAATGAGAATATGGCCGCTGCCGCGCTGCTATCTGCGCTGTGTATGGGAGCGTAAATTTACACGCATTAGACCGAGCGAGCCGCGGATTTATAAAAAGGAAGGAGGATATATATATATATACACACACATACGCTCTCACGGGCTATTGTTCGCATGTATAAGGCCCCCTGCCGAGCGGACGGTTATTTGCCGCGATCCTCCTCCGTGATTTTCGCTCTAATTTGTAGCGACAGGAGAGAGAGAGAGAGAGAGAGAGAGAAGAGGAGGAGGAGAAGCTGCTCTTTTATATACTCGCTTTGATGATGGCATTCCAAGAGGGAGGGCTCAGAGGTGCCTACCGAAATCGGCTACCGATTTCTCGCCGGTCCCGCGGACTCGATCGTATATAACGCCAATCAATTATATCCTCGCGGCTCGAGCTGGATCTGACGCGGATCTGAAACGCCTTCGCGTATGCGGATTATGCGTGTTACCTGCCTCGATGCACGAGCTTGATGATCGTCTCTCCGATGGCGGGTTTTTTGAAAGCGGCCCAATTGAATTTTTCGAGGCTAGTCGAGCGACGGCTAATATCGAGTGTGATCGAAGGAATCCCTATCTTTGCGAGAAACTTTACGGCCGAGCAATTAATCAGGATAAACGCTCCTTATCAGTAGTCGTGAGAGGAAAGGTCCGCACAATGATCGGGCGTTAATTTTTTCGGCTCCTCGAGATATAGGGAATAACCGAAGGCCTCTCTCGCCTTATACACACACACACACACACACACACACACACACACACACAGTATCCCTAAAACAGGCAAAAAGAAGAATATAGATACAGGTAGTAGCAGCCGAGAAAGGATCGTCGGAGCCGAGGCAGTTTCTCAAAAAGCTGGAAGAGAACTCGTTATCTCAGCGCTGGTATCGGCTCGTTATACGCTCACCACGCGCGCGCGCGCGCGTTTATATTTACGGGCGACGATCGGTAATTAGCGAAATTCGCCTCGATCATCGACGCCGCCGATGGACGCGTACACGCCCACGACTACACGCGTACGCTTACACAGTCACGCAGACGGAGAAGAGTCGGAAATCTAATATTCAAATAGAATTGGAGGGGCAGCTCGGATTTCCGAGCGTCCTCTCACACAGGGACACGCTCCAGACACGTATACATTCGCGCACGCACGTGTGCATCGGTTCGACGACCGAAGCAGCAGCAGCAGCAGCCTCATCGAGTTTCGCTCGAGCAGCGACTACGAGGACGACGTCAAACGAGCCGCTCATGCTCCTGGGCTTTCCTCTGCTCTCTCTCTCTCTCTCTCTTCGCATATGACGTGTATAACGCTCGACCAAATTTACATTATACTCGCGCGCGGAGAGATCTCGCGCTGCAGAGCCAAGGGAATATGATGTCACACCCTTTCGCCGTCAGAGATGAGTTGTACATGCATGGAAGCCCTTTTGCTCGAGTTAACAGAGAACCGCGTCGACGCTTCGCTGGGCAGAGAAGAGAAAGAGAGATGCGACCACTTGTCCGCGATGCTTTCGCGCTTATGCACGCGCGCGCGCGTGTGTGTGTGTGTGCGAGCCGCCGGTGTTATTATCGAGAGAGATTCTTTTGTACGAAGAGCCGAGGCTCGAGTTCGTTCTTATAGCTACATCGAATGCGCGCACGCGAGCGTGGTTCTTTCGAGGAGCGCAGTTTTATATAATATTTGAATATTTTCGCTAAATTTCGATAAATCTCTGCACCGGTATGTGATGTTAGAATAATAGACGGTAAACGAGCGCATCCTCGAGACGAGAAGCTCGTATACACAGCAGAGGAAGCAAGATCGAAGCCCGGCTTTATACATATAAGAGAGAGAGAGAGAGAGAGAGAGGGACTGAAAGGCCGAAGATGATGACGATAATGACGACGCGCCAATGATGATGATGATGATGATGATGACGAAGGAGAAAAAGCGCCCGGCGCGTTGCGTGTCGTCTTTCCCGCCGATGCAATTTCTCGCACGCAATTGCCTGCTACTGGAATACAACATCGCGACCTCGTACGTTATACTGCGCCCATACATACTTGCACAGCATCTCTCTCTTGCTTGCTCGAGAGAGAGAGAGAGAGAGAGAGAGAGAGAGAGAGAGAGAGAAAGCCGTTTATTCGCGCCGATTCCGCGCGCGCGCTCGTAAATTTAAAGCAATTTCATGCACGTTTACTCGTCCTTCCCGCTCGCGCACGCAAGTGTACGCGAGAGACCGACAGACAGGGAGTACAGCCCCCTATACATATGTGTGCCCGTACGCGCGGATGCAGCGAAATAATATTATTACAATAATCACACACGTGCGCTCGGAGTGCTTTGTGCAGGTGCCGCTCTTTTTGGAGCAAGGACGTGGGAACCGATGCGCTTACCATGAGAGCGTAAGGGTGTAGCTGTCTGCCTTACCGACGGTCGGTGCTTGTATCGGAGAGTTGAGCGAGACTAAAGTGGGGGCGCCACTCTACCGGTTATCCCCGGACTCGCTCGCGGATGCTTATATCGGAATTGCGGGCTCCAGGTCCGCGTCCTGCATTCCGAATAATCGATACGCGTGTAGGTGTGCGGGTGAACGGCTGGAAGAGAGACACGGGGACTGCAGGCCGGGGTGGAAGTTCGACCGACTGCCTTTTATGGTTAGCGGGTTTAATTGGATTTTGAATGCCGCACAGTTTTTCATTGATTTATTAGAGAATACAATTTTATCGGCAATTAGATAATTGAATATTATATGCGAGGCGGTTTATCGCATCCATCGAGATAAGTGCACTCAGCTCAGAATAGACTTGATTAGAACTCGCGTATAACAAAGATCAATCAATTCGATGAACACTCTAAAGCTTTCATTAGACTGATTATTGCTCGATATTCGGAATAATTCGGATTCAATCATTTACATCTTCGAACGATCGCGCATCCGAAACATCGACGACGCAATAAATCGAGAAAAAGCATCATGCGACAACAATTCAACGATTTGCACGCTTATAGAGCGATGACGCAGTCTCGTAAACTGAGAGAGAGACAGTTCCCCGATTAGCTCATCCAACGTGCATACGCACACAATTGCTCACACGCGTCACAAGCTCGCACTTCCTCGGCTCGATGACTTTAACCTTCGGATTATCGGCCCGAGGGAATCTCCGTGTCGCTCATCGGGAAAATCTCAGCAGTTCGCTCCCATCCATCATCATCATCAACTAACTCCATACCACACACAAGCATCCGCACGGGTCGCCGCGGGTTATCATCGTCATCCTCTCTCTCTCTCTCTCTCTCTCTCTCTCTCGCTCTCTCACTCCTACACGCAATCGTTCACTCAGCGCAAGCTCCGCGCTCTCTTATGACAGTGTAGATCGACGCATCCGTCGGCGAGAGTGTCTCGCGTCTCGAGAGAGATGAGACTTAGCATCGTCCACTGGCTCCTCCTGTCTCTCGTAATCGGCTCGATCCTCCTCGACGCGAGCGATGCTTTCGCGGTGACGCTGCCCCAGGAGAGCTCGTCGCGCGAGGTCCACGTCGAGAGCAGCATCATCACGGCGCCCCGCCGTCAGCGCATCGGAGGATGCAAGCGCGGACAGCTGCTCGATCGTAGGGGCAAGTGCCGCACGCCCTACTGACACGCGAGCGTACGTGCGCACCTATACACGGCACAGCCAGTGGCAATCATTCAATTGACACGCGCTCGCGAGCGCGTCACTCACCGTCGTCGTCGTCGCGGATATAATCGCTCTCGCACTCTCTCTCTCTCTCTCTCTCTCTGTCTAGTACAGAGAAAGATAGAGAGGGAGAGAGACTCGAGGTAGTGTGCGTAGTGTGTAGTTGAGCTTCCGCGCGGAAAGACATGCGGCGCGTGTGGCTGGTGTTGTTGCTCCTGCTTGCGGTCGTGCTCGAGGCTGCGCGAGCCGAGTCGGGACAGGAGCCCAAGAAGAGGTTCATACCCTTCGCCAAAGGCGAGGACAAGGTGCAGGAGGGCTCGATCATCAATGTACCCACCAGGTGTCCGCCCAACATGCTCAAGGTCGGGAACCGATGTCGAACCGTTTATTGAACTGGTGAGTCCGCGGATATGTATCGATCTCGATTTATCGGTTATTCCTGTATAAATGATACTTTTCGCTGATGCTCTCGGTCGTTATAATAAGTATTACGGGACGTTTAAAGCTCGATCGCACTTGAGAAACTACGTAAAACGAATTAATATCACACGCGCGCTGTCGGTCGTTATCGCTCCTATACATTCGAGCGCGCAAAAATGTTTCTCTCTCTCTCTCTCTCTCGCGTCCGATATGGACGGTATATAACGTGTATACATCGGAATGTCAGTGCAGATAGCGCGCATTGTTTACGTAAACGTGACAAAATGAGGATTCAACAAACGCTGCTGTATACACGTGCCCTATATATATACAAGAGCGACGGGAGAGTTCGCGAAACGCGGTCAAAGTCCCGGCGGACGGGGGCTAGTAGTAACGGACGAAACTATCCAGACGCGCGCGAGTGCCGACGGTTTTGTTTAAAAGTCACGAGTTCGCTATATATACCACACCTTATATTCTCTTCTCTACTAATTCAACGAAATAGTGCACACACGGGTGCGATATAAGAAAATAATCGAAACCCGTACGACGAATTATCAATCGCAAAAGCCCACCGCACTAATACACACATCTGCAGCGGCGTTTAAACGCGCGTGAGCCGAATCGATAGCACAGATATACGCGGCATTATCGCATTACGCGCGCAACTTGATTTATGTCGGAGATAGCGCTCTCGGATAGACACGTCTCCCCCCCCCCCTCCCCCTTCCACCATACGTGTCCGCAGTATATATATATATAGCATAGCAGACACACAGGGGCGATTCAGCAATTTTTCGAAAAATCTCGCGCGGATCATCCCGGCGCGCTGAAAAGAAGCTTCGCGCGGAGCTTTTCTCGGGCTTGATGCAGCGGAAAAGCGCGCCTGGATATATCGACTCGGTATATAAAATGTATATTCGAGTTATATTTCCTAGAGAGAAAGAGAGAGAGAGAGGAGACTCTCGCAGCTGCCGCGAGAGCTGGTATTATTGATTTATGCCGGGGATACACGCGGAGCTGCAGCGGTGATTAGCATAATTCGGGAGAGATCATCTCGCTCGCTCGCGCAGCTCTACACTTGGAAACTGTAATACGCTCTATATGCGCGCGTGCGTGTGTGCCTCTGGGGTGATAAGGAGATTCTCCGTAAATATTTTTCCGGGATATTATATCGTATCTGCTTTTCTATGGTTTCTGGAAACTCGTATATATGAAATGATAAAGCGCGGTGCGCATTGAGAAATAAGTCGACGAGCTAAAAATAGAGCAACGCGTTGTTTCCTCGTTATTATACAAACAAAAACTTGCTTAAAAAAAAAAAAATATTCGAAAATAGACTATATATACACACAGCAGTACCGACTCGATATAAAACTCGCGATAAGTCAATCTCCTGCAGCTCGACGAAAATCCCGCGAATTCAATCAACGCGCGCGTCCTCTAATTAGCAGCCGCGGGATAATCCAACGCCGCGTTCGCGTAACGAACAAAGAGTCTTGAAAAAAAAAAAAAAAAAACAGCTGCAAACCGATGCAGCAGCAGCAGCTAGACCTCTTAATTAGGCACTTAACGCAGCCGCAGAGGCGATCCGTCTCGGGGCCCCTTTCATCTCCTCCTCTTGTTCGCACGCGAGAGCGCCTGGATTTATGAAGGGCGAGATGCACACGCGCGAGATAAGGCGTTATTCATTATCCGGGTGAATTGCGCTGGATTTTTATTTTATTTATTTTTTTTTTTTTTTGAACGATGTATAAAACCTCGAGCTGCGATTTAAAAGCTATGCGCTGCACTAATGGACGCGCTGATTCGTTGATAGGGTCAGTGACGACTCTCTCTCTCTCTCTCTCGCTGGTTCCGCGTATATACGTTGCGCAGAGCTATCGGTGTAATTTTTACCGGGAAAAAGAGAGCTCGTCAGAGCCGATTTATTTTGTACAACGCGACGCACAGCTCCACGTGTGTGTGTGTGTGTGTGCAGTCAGAGCGATGGGATTAACAATTTACGCTCTACTAACGGAAATTGCTCTTCGTCGAATATTAAAATGGCATTTATGCGAGCGGACGATCAAATATTGAGAGGCTTCCTGCGCTCGAGCTTATACGGGCTATAAGCATGTATCGATTGATCGGACACGAAATTGCAGTTTGCGTGTCCTTTTTTTTATCATTGCGCGCCTGGATTTTAATATAGCGTTTTTCGTACCGTTGCAGGAGGACGATGACGACGACACGGGCTACTGGTGCGGGATTGGATCATCGATCGCCGTCATCATCGGCTACTGAGGCGCTTCTACACTTCCAGCGTTGCTGCTGCACTTATACTGTACATATTGTAAGCGCGCCTGCGCGCGCACGTAGAGAATCGCATGGCAAAGGAGCCTTGACAAAAGTATTCGGAACTATATACTCTGTAAGAAATAAATATAGATATAATGTACCATGTTGAACGAAATCTCTGTGAAGATGCTCATTTCCGGCCTCGCCTCTCTTTTCAATTTCGCATTCGAAACGACGCAGCTCTTTGTGAGATAAAACGCATTGTGAGAGAGAGAGTCGAGTGAAAAGCGCAAGCTGCAGCTCTCTGTGCCGTTATACCGAGCGACGAACGTGCTCGACAATGAAAGTGACTATCAAGAGACGCTACTCGCGCCGAAATTCTTAATCGCATTTTGCCCCTCTCTCTTGAATATTTTTTCCTCCGCGTCGTCTTCTTTTTCAATATGCATATCGGCGAACGGCGCTTTGTTCCGCGGAAATCATGATTAACGTCCGACCTACTTGCTGCCTTCCTTTTTTCTGGGTTAACGAAAAGCAAACCCTTGCATTTTTCTAGATAAAGAAGCGGCGCTCGCGCGTACTAGCTCTCCCTCTCTCTCTCTCTCCTGCCGCTGAGGACTATTGGAAAAATATTCGCCTTTACCTGCAGCTCCTACTCGAGTTTGCATGAGAATGTCTCATTAAAATTCATGAAAATTTCTTTTAATAAAGCAGGCCATATGCCATCGTCGCCGGGCTCTCGCGAATTACCTGACTCGCCGGTGACACTCTGCGACAATAAAAGAATTTATACGCCCCGAAGAAGTGGAAATTTCTCGGGATGTACTTCTTTTTTTTTTCTGCGAGCGAGCTGCGAGCGGCGCTAAAACGACGAAGAAGACCTACCTGTTGAAACTGTAATAGTTGCGGATAAGGGTAATAAAAAAAATCTTATTCTGCCAACTTTTTCCATCTTCCCCTCGCGCTCTGCGACTTAGCTTGTATTATGTATCCGAGCTCAAATTGATAATCCCGAAAGTTTGCCACGTTTCTAGGTACTTTTGCTCTTCCGTTCTCTCTCTTTTCGATGCCAGTTTAATCTTGTCCCGGTTGTAATTGATGAAAAGCTGGTACGGGTGAAACGAATCGTTCGCGTTCAAACTGAAGCTCGAGGCAATGATTTATTTGTACCGTAGAGTGTTTAGTGGGCTTACAAAAATACACGTTAGTTTTCCAATATCGTTCATCGTTTAGCGATAAATACTCGCACGCTTGATGATAGAAGATTGTTCACTTGGTTTCATTCATCGTTTTCCTTTCGCCGTTGCAATACAGATTATTGTTAACCTAATTTAGAACTTAATTTGGGGCATGGTGAAAAGTTGTAGTTATTTTTATTCCACATACGACCGAAAAACTCACCTTTTTCTGAAAGTGCATTTTTCCAAAATTTTTCAAAATTCGACCCCGTTTATTAAGACTAAAATGTGGCCTTTTAGTCGAGAGTAGAATAAAATACTATATGCAACACGAGGAAAAAGTAGATTTTTCTATTGGGTGATTAAACTGCCCTTACGAGATTATTTTCCCCTCGGGTGCTTACTGAAACTCACCTACGGAAAAAATCTTCTATTTTTGCCCCTTGTTGCATAATGTACTATTTTAACGATCAGAATAGTTTTGTACGTTACAGCAGAGTTATAGCGTTTCTAATAATATAGTAAAATACAAAAATCCAGTTCTGACACACCCAAATAACGTTATTCAAATAGCGGTATTAAATTTGACTTTTTCGGAATATTATTTTCGGACTTCTTTTAATATTCACAAGTGAATGTAAATTTTCTTCAAGGTCAATATTCATAGACGTTCAGAATTTGTAGTCAGCTTTTTTACACTACTAGCGGCTTTTTGTATACGATAATTTGTATGATAATTCGCTTAGGAAATAATACTGAAATTCAAATCGATGTTTTTTGCATATCCAAGCTATATTAATCACTATTATGTTTATCAAAATAATGTCTGTATGGTAAATTAGCATTATAATAAAAATAAACACGCCCAAGTGACTGGCCAATCAAAATAGATAACATTTTTTTGCAATCCAATACATTTTTGGGGACTATAAGTGCAGATTCGTAGGTTGAGGTCTGATGGTCAAATAATTAGCCACTGCAGTCGCATATACTCCTCATCAACTAGAAAATCTTCGAAAAAAGGACACAGTGAGTATTAAAATTCTATTAGACAAACAATTTTATATCTTTTAATTCGCGTCCAAACCGTTCAATAAATTTCAATGCTCTCCTCGCCAGAACAATCTACAAAAATGCGTCCAACGTTGGTACTCTTTCTGGTAGTTGTGGTCACCTGTATGCTGGTGCCCGAGTCTCAATGTAACGATATCAAGTTAGATATGCTTCTGAGACTAGATGAGGCAATATATGAACTGGCCGGCGAAGACCCCGACGATGGTCCCCCAGCAAATGTTCCAGATCAAGGATCCCATCAGCTACCATCGCCGGAAGGCATTTTACCAAGCTGGGTCTAAGCAGGATCGTCGAATACCCTGTTCGATGATGTGCAAAATGTTAAAAATAATGAAATAAGCTGTAAGAAATGTCGTGTCAAAGAAAAATACACCGTTTTAACTCAAAAACTAACTAAATTCATTGGTAGTTCAAGGCTTGAACTATCAGTTTTTAAAACAAGCGGATCCAGCGCGTTCATTTTTATTGTATGTGGTCTCTTTATTATAATATTTAAAAAGTATTCAAAACTCTAACAAATACTTCACTATTAAGTATACATCTGTATTTGATTGATGTTCTCAAAAAGTTTTTAAGGTTAGAAAGTAATATGGTACAAAACAAGCTAGAATAATTTATATAAACTAAACAGTCACATTATTAATTATAGTCATAAACTCGCCATCAAAATATTAAACTTAAACCATACTAAAATATTTTTAATTTTGGCGCCATTCAACCGGATGTCTAGCCGTAACCAATCAAATCGGAGTTTTAAAAGGCCTTTTTTCCGGCCCCATTTTTGTAAAAGAGCATTAGATGTTCGATTACGATTATTGTCACTTTTTGCGTTCACATTGTAGAAATATCTATGTGGAAAATTAGCATTAGCATTGTAACAAAAATGGACCCACCTTATGGTCAGTGAAAAAAGATATAATTGTTTGCAATTCAACACATTTTTGGGGACTATAAATGCGGAATCGTAGCTTGAGGTGGGCAGTCGATTAGCCACTGCAGTCGTGTGTACTCATCAACTAGACACGCTTCGAAAAACACAAAGTGAATATCAAAATTCCGAATAGTTTTAAATATTAATCTGAGTAATTGGAAGTGAATCAGTTCTAGAACTTTCCGAATTATTTCTTATTTCAAAACTTTCCAAATCCAATATTGTTTTCGAATTATATGCATTAACAAAATTATCATCACACCAGAAGTAAATTCTATTAGACCAACATTTTTTTTTCAATCCGCGTCCAGGCCGTTCAAAAAATTTTAAACCAAAACTGACAGGCATCGCTTTCCTCGTCAGAAGAAACTACAAAAATGCGTCCAACACTGTTATTCCTCCTGGTAGTTGTGGTCGCCTGCATGCTAGTGCCCGAGTCTCGATGTACCTTTCTCGAGATGTTGGGTGCCGTGCCTGATAAAATAGGTGAGACGGTGCACGAGGACACCCAGAAGGTAGATTGAACTATCCAAAAACTGCTCGGCGATAAACTCACCGACGATGATTATTATTGTATTGTCGCAAACCCTGTATGAAAATCAGAATTTAACACCTTTACGCAGTACAAGCGGCGCATACTCTTTCCCCGACAAAATTACAGACAAAGAAGCCTAAATCGTTGGGGTTCTACCGCTAGAACAGTTTTCAGCTAGACCGCGCGCTACGCAAAGCTCATTTATTTACTGACAATGCCAAGCTTCCCGGCTTTCATCCAGATTTACAAAAAATATAAACATCTCTCAAGAGACAGGGAAAGACAGAGAAAGAGAACAAGTCAAAATATAGGACGACCCAGATATGCACAGCGGAGTCACAAAGTGCAGCGCGCAAATCCCCGGCCCAGAGTTTGCTTTTTTTTTTCGTCGAGGAAAAAAAATCACATTTATCGGATCAACAAAAGTGAGCGAGCACGGCTGTTATATTCAGCGAGTAAAAGGGCTGCAGAGGCTAAATTATGGTAATATTTGGGTCGGCGGCGCAGAAAAATAATAAGCCGACGAATGTATACACATATATAGCCGCGATGATGTTCCCTCTCTCTCTCTCTCTCTCTCTCTCTCTCTCTCCCATGAGAGAAAGAACTAGCGTTCGTAAGGTTTTTGTTGGGACCAATGCGGGAGATAAGAGATAATACAGCCTGACCTTTAGCCGAGAGAGCTACGATAAAGATTCGCACTCGGAAACACTTTCGGCGTAGCTTTAAATGTGGGGCATTAGAAGAGTTCGACTCTTAGTTAAGCGCGATTGGCCTACGCGAACGTTCGCACCGTTATTGTCTCCAAGAAGCTTCTCCTTACACTCGGTAAGTGTCGACATTTTCTGCAGCTCTTATCCGCCCCGTACTCCGGGCTAAGCTATCCGTACTTAGAAACTCTCCCTTGGAAAATAAA
>QLSS01000209.1:0-92152 GCA_024372645.1 Trichomalopsis sarcophagae | reverse complement strand
CAAGAGTTTATATAAATATATATATATATATATATATATATATTTTATTTATTTTTATATTTTTTTAATATATATATATGCGGGGAAATTATCCCATTTCACGAGCAAACAGGACGCGAGATCTCGGGGAAAAAAATTGTTATCTCCCGCAGATTAAACTCTCTCTCTCTCTCTCCTCTGTTTAAACGCCGCGGGCGCATATAATAGGCCATCCGAAAGAGCCCTTTCTCTCTCACTCTTTCTCCCTATATACATCTATCTCACTCTCTCGGAATGTTTTTTTCGAACAAAGCGCCGCTGCATTGCGGCCCCGGAAGCGTCGCACAAAAGCTTTATCACGACGAATTTTCTCCTCGAGAGGAAGAAAAAAACACGACAAGCATTCGTACGGTGCGACCTAGAAAAAGGGAAAGTTTTTCCGAGATTATTAGGTGGTGTATAAGGTCTGAGTTGATTGGAGAACGAGTAGTAGCGTCGGGTTTCGGTCGGACGTTAAGCTTTAACGCGGCGATTTCGAAATACACCGATCGGCAACCAGCCGGTGGAGAATCTAGGAAAATCGTGCATGTTTGAGGGAGTTTTTTTATTTTTGAACTTGTTCAATTATGCGGAGTGATGATCGATATCGTTAGCGTTGAAATTTTATACAGACATATAGCTGCGATTTCGGGGAAAATTCGGTTTCACTCGATAGACGGTATAATCTGGTTATTGAATCGCAAAGATTATTGGGGGTGTATTCTTAGCCTCGAGAACTTTTGAAAGAGTGAATATAAGGTTATGAATTTTGGAATAATACAATTATGATTCTCCTTCTCGCATTCAAATTTACCTCCCGATCTCATCACGAGTTCAACGAATCCAAATTTTGAACCCTTTCGAAAAAATTCCCTCAAAGCCCACAGCTGAAAGTGCGCACGCGGCCAATTAAATCGCGACCAGATAAAAAAAAAAAAAAAAAAAAAAAAAAGGCGAATTTTCCCTCTCGCGACTCCGGAACCAGCAAAACGATCTCCGGCACCAGAGAAAAGCCGCAGCCGCGTACTGTCAAAACACATCCCCGAGCAATATTCCATCCGTCCTCGTCCCTATAACGAGAGGGCGACGGAAAAAGGGAACGAGCCATCATCATCGTTCGCGCGAAAAGTAACAAAAGCATCTCTCGCGAAGGAAAAAGCTCCTCTTTCGCACACACACACACACGCACACACACAGATGCACACGCGCGGGGAGTATACATACAGTATAGAGTAGTAGCTTAAACAGTTCCGGCTCGACTCGACTGGCGCGCTCTCTTTGAAAATCGATAGCGGCGCGTGCGTACACGCTCCGGCCAATCTGCTCGGCTCGCGACGAAAGCCTTCCTCTGCTCTCCTGCAGCGGCGTCAGCGATGGTTCTATATACCCGTGCGCGTGCATTTTTCTCTTTGACTGTGCTCTCAGGCGCGCCTATATATACTTTTTCCGGAGCGAGCGCGCGCGCCGCACAGGCTCCTCCTAATTCCCACGGCAAACAGACGGATAATTGAAAAGCTACGCGGCCGGAGTACCGGAAGCGAAGAGTGTCTATAGCGTCGTCGATCGATGCGCTCGGCCAGGATAAGAGAGTAGGGCTGCTGTGTACATACCCTTTGCGCTCGAATTTTCGGATTAACTTTCCGCCGCTGCCACATTTCTTTCTTTCTTTCTTTCGCTCGCTCGTACACGCTGCCATACATCATAGAGGCACACTCGGCGCTAGATTGGCCCTGGTACAGCTTGTAATTCATCATGTCCCAGCAGCAGCAGCAGCAGCAGCGACGCACAACCCGAACGATTAAGTCCGCTCGCGCCCCCCTTTCACCGAGACTGAGAGAGAGAGAGAGAGAGAGAGAGAGAATCAACAGGGCGAAGACGACGGAAATAGAGGGTCCGCATACGACCCCCTAGGCAATGCTTATTTCGCCATCAGGAGGAGGAGAGAGAGAGAGAGGAAATCGCATACATATCGACCAGGCGGCCGAAATGAAAATCCTCGATTTCCTCCGGCTGATGCGTAGCTCTTATTTTCGCATCAGCCCCCTAGGGCGCCTCGCGGAAAATCGTCCTCGTTACTCCCGATCACTCTCATTTTTGACCCCAGCAGCAGCAGCAGCAGCAGCACACGCACGCTACGAGCTGCTCGTAAACAAGAGAACGACGACGACTACGGCGGTGGAGAGAGGCAGGACCGTTCGGAGTCTGCGCATCAGGCTCGGAACGGCGCTCTGGCGGCCGAGCCGAAGCTCAGTGTTACGATCGCCGCCAGTAGCATCCCGCCGGCGCTCGAGCCGAGTCCTCTCACTCCCTCTGTTCTCGCGCGAGTGTGTACACACGCACACACAAGTCGTCAGCTCGCGGCAGGACGCTTATATCCGGACGAGCGAGCGGAGGGACAAGTGATTCGAGTCGACGGCAGGCCAGCCGCACGTACGTATCCTCGAGGCCGCGCGACCCGGTGTGTATATCTATATATCGATCCTGGCAGCCACAGAGAGAGAGAGAGAGAGAGAGAGACGATTCTCTCTCTCTCTCTCTCTCAGGCGGCGTCCCTCCGGATCGAGAGGGAGGCCGCGGCTGCCGATCGATCCGCTGCAGCTGCAGCTTTCTTTCTTCTCGCCGAGGAGAATGCACGCATTGTGCAGTCCGGGAGATCGAGTGGAGATGCTTCGCTGCGAAAAAGTCGGTCTGTATGCTCGTGCGAGTGAGGGAATCCCGTTCAGTGTGTGTATGTGCGGCGGGAGGTGGGTTGAGTTTCTTGGCTCGGGGCCGACGACCGCCGTCGTCGTGTGTGCCGTTCTATAGTCCATAGTCCTCCTCCTCCTCCTTCTGCTCTTCTCAACTTTGAGAGAGAGAGAGAGAGACTTTTTGTCCGGATCATTGTTCCCAGTGGGGCCCCTTACGCCGGACCCCTACACGCTCCTCTGCGACTTTCTCGATCTCGTCCGCCCGCGAGCGTCTGTGCATGAGTGTATTAGGGGGGTGAATCAGACGTTTCCTCTCTCTCTCTCTCTCTCTCTCTCTCTCGGAAAATTTCGCGAGCGCGCGCGCGGCGTAGGTAAAATTCGCCAGTGGAAGTAATCGATTCGAGCGAGCCTAGACTCCTCTCTCTCTCTCACTCCAGACCTACCTGCGCGCGGCCGCGTAGCGTCCGGAAATCCGAGACGAGAACTACTGGCCCGTGTAAGAGAGAGAGAGAGAGAGAGAGAGAAAAACGAGCAGGGCGCGTCTTAATTTTCATCCCACGCGTAACCCTTTGCGCTCTCCGTATGCGACAATTAGCAATGAACCTGTCGATACACATGTATACGTAGGTCTGTGTGTGTGTGGGTGTAGGGGCTCGGGTATACACATAGGTGTGAATCGTGCGGGTTATCGGATCGAGCGGCACGCACTCGCGCCTTTTACGGGACGATCAATCACCCTCTTTCATTATGATTTATCGCGGCGTTCGTGTGAAAGCTATTCTTCTCTCTCTCTCTCTCTCTCTCTCTCTACTCCCGCAGCTCTGATGTCCGCCTGTGGCGGGAAAAGCCTCGTGACAAAGCGAATTGGAAATAACGCGATTATTGTATTACTTATATACTTTTCCCTCGATATCCCCCTTTCTTCCCTCCCCATCAGCGCGCGCGAGCGGCTAATTGAAAGAGAAGGGAATTTTATGCGGACCGCAATCTACTTATCGGGCTCGAGTGTCAATCAAAAAAAAAAAAAAAAAAAAAAAATGTAGATACAGCCGAGAAATATTTTTACACACACCCAATCGAGAGCGCATGCATATTCATGTATGCAGATGTACGTACAAGTTGAGGTCGTGTGTGTATAGGCGTGTGTGTTTGTGTGTGTGTGTGTGTAGTGCCGCGCCTCCTGAGTAAATAGCGAAAATACTCCTTGTACCTGCGCGTACGCGGACTTGCCTCGACTCCGAGCCCGCGTGGGTGTAGGTGTGTACAGTAGTAGTAATGCGAAAGTTTAGTAATGGGCCAATACCGGCGTGTGTGTTTGCGTTCTCGGGGTAATTTCGCAGGGAGAAGTTGCTGCGAGAGACGAATAAGTCGTTGGTGTGTGTGCGTGTGTATCGAGAATTGCGCGCAAGTTTGATGGAAATAGTTTGGATTCGACGGTCGATTTTCCGTTAATTTCCCAGATCGATTAATGGAGCTTGCATAGGTGTGTTTATATACGCTTTGGGCTTATACATGGTGTGTACGAGGAGGATTTAACGATTCAGTGGGAACCGACTTCGTAACGATGAATAATTAATTGCGGAGTGGGTTAATGCAAAGCGTTTTTTAGACATCACGAGGCTGAGACTGGAAAGCGAGAAGAGCTTGAAGATTTCAATATCCTGTGGGGCGACTTGCTTTTTTAATCGCTGACGCGATTACTCGAGCGCGGGTGATTGGTCGGTTAGTGGAGATTTGTGAATTTCGAGTTAATTTGACATTTATAGAATGATTTTTCAAATTGCACCGAGTATACGATTCTATAGTCTGTACTAATATTGTATTATCTGGAATCTATAGTTGGAATAAGTATTGTATAATAAATAAACGACGTTCCCGATGGACTGACAGTCGATGGTTATAAATTAACCTGCGATATTTTATTAATTTATTTTATCGTAAACGATAACGATTTTACAAGCAGAAGCAAAAAAAAATCCAATAATAAGCTAAACTCCTCTGATCACTTGGGACGTACGCTGCGCGTTAGCACACACGGCTGCAGGCGTCGGTAGTAGGAGTTTCAAACTTTTGATTTTCCACGGTAACTTGGACATTTTTTCAAATATCCTTCGCTGCTCGGAGTGAAAATTTCTCCAAGTTCTTTGCCACGAACTTGCTCATTATACCGATGATCCTTTATCCCTTACAAGCGAACAACGTATACGTTTCTCGATCTCAACGACCGCAACACTCTGTAACGATTTTGCATTGCAGATTTCCCATACAACCACGAGGATGCGGATCCGGCAGCAGTGAACAGCCGCAGGAGCGCAGCTGCAGCATCCCAGGATGGCAGCCCACAGGCCCGTCTTCCTGGGCATCTGGGGCGTCTTTGTTCTCGTCCTCATCCAAGGTATAATATACGTTTACGTATCATCCAATCACGCGACCTTCGTTTGATTTTTCTTCCCCCCCCCCCCCCTCTAACACACAGCCATAAAACGTTTATACGCCGCACACGCCCACATACGACTTCATTCTACCGCAGCCATATAATATATAACAAGGAAAGTTTGTTTACCCGCGTGAATTTATCAGGAGCTACAGCGATAGGCAATCATGCCGCCTGAATTTTTCAGCTCGTCTGTGTGTGTGTATATCCCTCCTGTGGGCTTTATTGCAATGACGAAGTGGCAGTAGGAGGAGATACACACATATAGTGTATAGAGATGAGAGAGCGAGAGAAAGAAAAGACGCGGGATTTCTCCCCCCCCCCAATTTTCGGCTTCATCCCCCAGCGGGCTTATGTGATAGCCTTGAGGCCTATACACACCTGATATGCAGTGATGGGGGTCAGCCTGTAGCGCGAATTATTCGCAGGCTATTTCGGCCGAGGATTTGCCCGGGAAATTCAATCCGCGATTAGTCGCGCGTCTAGGTGTCTTTGGCTGCGAGCTTCGCACGTTGTGTGTATAAACGAGGAAAAAGTTGGAGAATAAACGACGAGTATGTGTACACACGAGACATTTTGCGTCATTTTCGCACAGTCGCGAACATAAGTATATACTTTTGACCCTCGGAAAAGTAAGTAGAGAGAGAGAGAGAGAGAGAGAGCGCGAATGCCTCTGATGGCAAAGTTTTCCTCTGCGTGGAACGGACTAGTGTGTATATATAGGACAGGCGGCTAATTTCCGCGAAAAGTTCGTGGAAAAACCAAGGGGAAAAAGAGAGAGAGAGAGGGGACTATGGTCGACTTTTTCTCTGCCACATACACACACACACACACACATAAAGACATTCCAGCCCCGCCGCTGGCTCTACTCCGACTGGAAATAGATTACTTCGGTGG
Source organism: Trichomalopsis sarcophagae (assembly GCA_024372645.1). Classification (NCBI taxonomy): domain Eukaryota; kingdom Metazoa; phylum Arthropoda; class Insecta; order Hymenoptera; family Pteromalidae; genus Trichomalopsis; species Trichomalopsis sarcophagae. The sequence goes on along the minus strand of QLSS01000209.1, from coordinate 86,116 downwards.
GAATTTATGTGCGCATATACACAGCGCGCGGTTTGAAATTTTCAGAGTTTATCCCAAGAAAATAAAAGAGAGCTCCGAGTATGAATGTACTGTTTTATTGCTCAGCGCGCGGTTATCTGCGGCCGCAACTCGTCCATTAATTCGCAATGAAGAAGCGTTTTTTTACTTTATATTTTCATATACACACACGCACACACCTACATCTACATTCATCGTTTCTATTCTCGTCGTCGCGCGAGCAGCGCCAAAAGCGAATGTCCTTTTAACCGGGAGACGAGAGAAGAGGGTTTATTTAGCGAGTCGTGCGGAATACATTTGAATCGTGAATTTTCTCGCGGCTCTTTTGGTTGACGTTTTAAAAATTATACCTTCGTGTGTGTGCGTACAAGCCTTTCTCGAGTAATTTGTCGTGAATTTTCGTCGCCGTATTATATTTTTATAACTCGGACGCGACGTGTACGGCTATTTGGTATTCAGAAGAGAGCCGTTTCAACTTTTCAAGCTCCCGAAGCTTAAAAGTATCGCGAGAGTGTCAGCCCTTAGCGGACTACTAATAAGCACTTGCGTAACTATATACACTCGGCCTATTTTCAGCCTGACTAACCTAGCCCCTCTGAATTTCTCAGAATCGAAGCCGGTGAGCTGGGAGGAATGGTGGACGTACGACGGGATATCGGGCCCGGCCTTCTGGGGCCTTATCAATCCCGAGTGGTCGCTCTGCAACAAGGGCCGTCGTCAGTCGCCGGTGAACCTCGAGCCACAGCGGCTGCTATTCGACCCGAATCTCCAGGCGCTTCACCTCGACAAGCACAAGGTCAGCGGCGTCCTGACCAATACCGGCCACAGCGTCGTCTTCACCGTCGACAACGACACGAGGCAGCCCGTCAACATAACCGGCGGACCTCTGAGCTATCGATACCAGTTTCACGAGATACACCTGCACTACGGCCTCTTCGACAACGTCGGCAGCGAGCACACGGTCGACGGCTACAGCTTTCCCGCTGAGGTACATTAAACAAAATTCTAAGAAAATTAACAAAAAGTAAAGTAATTAACCAACGTCACGACGTGACCCACATCGAACTATACACCTATATGTAAACGACGTACGCATCGTTTGTGTGTCTTTCATTAGCGTCTTCCTGTGCGGCTAATAAACGTAGCATCGCACACAGCGATAAAATGATATCCGCATCGAATGAAGGTTCAGTAGAAAAGCTCGCGCTACGGTCAGCCGCTCCGTAATATAAACGCGACTATGTTATAATAGCCGTGTGGTGTGTGTGTGTGTGTGTGTCTCGCGAATCGATTTTATACGTATACAGGTGCGAGAAAGATAACGGCTCTATCTCTCGGCCTTAATCATCGGCGTCCTTCGCAATTATAAAGTATGGAACAGAGACAGCTCGAATTTCCGCAGGCTTAATACGATTTTTCTCACTCCACTCCTGTGTGTAACTAACCGATTTTTTCGTATAAACCATTGAAAAGCCGTATCTCGGAAGCTATCCAATATATAACATCGATATCCACGCGATAAAAATTAATAACACGCAGCCGAGAGAGAGAGAGAGAGAGAAGAGATCTCCGGAAGCGTATACGGTATAATATTACGACTACGCGCGGGCCTTTCCCGAATGACAACGAGAGAGAGAGAGAGAGAGAGAGAGAGAGACACACGGCTTAATACAATACCCGAGGAATTAGCTTCCTCGCCTTAATTTCTATATTACGCCCCGGCCTCACGTATCACACACATACACACACGATCGATCGATATATCCACCCCCGCGTATTTATATACACTTTTGCAATTTGTTGCGGCCCGTGAATGATCCATCGCGTTCGTCTCTCTCTCTCTCTCTCTCTCTCTCTCTCTCTCTCTCTCTCTCTCTCGGATTATTCGTCCGTAGAGGGGGTGGATTTTCGTTTTGTTTTTATTGAAAGCGCACATCCGTTTCGTCGGGCAAACATTGCCACTGAGTATACTCGCGGGTTTCGCTTTTATTTACTCGAGCGACTGGATCAGTTTGTGTATCAAGATACGACGCGCGTATAAAAAATCACTTTGTTATCACTGATAAGCGCACGTATCAAGCGGAAATTTAAGTGAGCCGAGAAAAAAAAAAACGCACCTCGTTATGTTCCAGATCCAGATATTCGGCTTCAACTCGCACCTCTACAACAATTTCTCGGACGCCCTTCATCGAGCCCAAGGTATCGTCGCCGTCTCCCTCCTGCTGCAGGTACGTGCCGTATCGCCCCGGCCCATCTACTCACTCCCCTATATATACACACTCGCATAAGTGCTTTATCTCGTCGGACCATCGACACGATCTATCTGCGCGAGGGCTGCGTATATATATATATATATATATATATATATACGCGCGTCATTACTCTTTCTCAGCTATACACATCAGCTCCTCTAATATAATGCACATGTATGTATAGAGAGACGCCGAGTAATACACGTGTGTTGCAGGTGGGCGATCTCTCGAACCCCGAGGTGAGGCTCTTCACCGAGCACCTCGACAAAATCACCTACGGAGGTAAATACAGGCTTGTTGTGTGTATGAATGACGCATACAGAGTGTAGCGCGAGTGTGCTATTTGCTCTGGGTCTGTTTGCAGGTCAGTCGATGGAAATCAAGCGTTTCGGGGTGCGCGAACTGCTGCCCGACACGATGCACTACATGACCTACGACGGCTCGACGACGATGCCCGCCTGCCACGAGACCACCACGTGGATCATCCTCAACAAGCCGATATACATAACGAAGCAGCAGGTATACGCGAGCCCGATTACACATTATATACTCTGCTTTATGCATTATACATCCGCGGATTATTTATCATTCGCGAAATTACGATTTCAGCTGCGCAGTCTGAGGGAACTGAAGCAGGGCGACATGCGGCACCCGAAGGCGCCCCTGGGAAACAACTTCCGGCCGCCCCAGCCTCTCCACCATCGTCCCGTCAGGACGAACATCGATTTCAACTCCGAGGTATTATACTCCCACGCACTTTACGCCCTGTACTATACGTCGTATATAGAAAAGTGAGCGTATATTCGCGGGCTCTGAAATTCAAATTAAAGGATAATTCGCTCTCTCTCTCTCTCTCGCTGGCATGAATTAAGAGCTATACGCGTGTGTAGCGGCAGTATAGTGCTAAGTATATATATAGCAAGGAAATTGCAGGATAGATAGCGACTTTCGCCAACTGAAACAGCCATTCGCCGCGTCTATTGTTGGAGTATTAACTCGTAAGTCACTCGCCGGGCTCTCTCTCTCTCTCTCTCTCTCTCTCTCTCTCTCTACGTACAGTATGTGTGTGTGTGTGGGGGAGGGGGGCACTTCCACCGTCTTCGAATGGACTGCGCCGTGGGCTAATGGCTTCGTTTGTCCGCAGTCGTGTTTCAGCTTTGATTAGCAGTTTCGCGCGCGCTTGCAGCTCTGCGTTTCGGGAAGTTCAAACCTGCCGAGCCTTTGTCCGTTAATAAATCACCTTTGCCATATGCATAATACCTAATAGCAACGACAAACAACGAGTTATTAATGACCTTCTTTTCCCTCTCTGTTGCAGCACGGCCCGAAAAACTGCCCAACCATGAACAGAGACATTTATTACAAAGGTAATAACCGAAGGAGGATTTCCGCCAAACGCACTTAACAATTTTCTGCAGAAAAAGAACGTCACATCCCGCTATCCCGAATCCCTCGAATATTTCTGAGGAATGACGAATACGCCGGACAAAACAAACGGGGCAAAGTTTTGTCGGGACTAAACTTTCGCAGCCTCGCGAGCAACTGTCGTAAAAGCCCGGAGTGTCCTTTATATCCCCCCCCCCCCTCTATGCCCCTTCACTCCGCGATGTCTTTGAGCTATTTCTATGACTTGTTCATCGCGCTGAGTCTGCATAATAAAGCGGGGATTTAATTTTTCCGAATTTGAATAAAATAATTGTACGCGCGAACGACGATAAGATTTTATAAAACTTGCGACGTTAGAGATAATTGAATTGGAACGCATTTACATGCGGAGGCCGTTGTCGGATTAAACTTTTTCAGCTAGAGCATTTGACGTAGGGCTTATATATTTTTTATTACCTTATCGCCCGCTGCGGCCAACACTGTTTTTTTAATTTCATTTTTTAAGCCCAATTTTAATTCGAATAAAAAAAAAAACGATCGATCGACCCATACAAGTGAGGCCGATAAAATCCCATTCAACGTTCTTAAGTAGCGACTATCGCGTGATGCGCAAAAATAAAAAAATAAAACAAGCTGTGCACGCACTAACGAAACATCTCTTTCTCTCTTCCATTACAGCCAATAGCTGGAAATAAAGCCCCGAGGAAACCCCAGGAATGCTTCGATCGAGACAGAGATAGAGAGCTATGGGAGAATTCGCTGCGCTTCCCTGCCGCCAACGTCGCTGCAATGAAAAATTGAAAAAAAAAAATAAACGTAAATAAATCATAACGTAGGCGAGCAAAGAAAATAAAAAAAATTAATAAACGAGAAGCACAATCGACATATCAAGATGCCACTGGCGGCGAACGACTGCTGCTGCGCTGCTGATACTACTACTAATACTACTAATACTACTAACTAACTAACTAACTAACTCTCGGTTCGTCGCGTGCGCTAACGGTGTATAAACGAACAAACGTACGACAAATGCCATACATACGCACATTTATACAAAAAACACACTTACACACACGAAACACTGGCACAGTACCGACGACGGGCTGCAATATAAGCGCGCGCATACATATCACGCGCACAAACGCGCGCGAACGAGGAGGAGTATAAAAAGCAAAGCAAAAAAAAAAAAAAACAAACAAACGCTTCGTTGTAACTTATTAGACGTGAATTGCCAAGTATGTTTCCAAGTAAAAGAAAATATACCTTATAGTTGCATAGCTATGAACGAGAAGGGAGAGAGAGAGAGAGAGAGAGAGAGAGAGAGAGAGAGAGAGAGAGAAAGGCGGAGGAATATTATAATAAAAGGAAAATCAGGAGAAAAAAAATAATAAAAATAAAAAACATGAAAATCTCAACTAACGTATGTAAGCACGAGCATATTATACATATACGAGCGAGTGAGAATAAGCGCGAGTGCGAGAACGCATGGAATTCGAGTATATACATATATATATACATAAGAGATCTACAAGCGCGGTGTGTAACGAGACTGTCGACGACGTGACGGACTGCTGCCCCTCTTCCCACCCCGCCCCCGTGACGTTATATATATATACATTAAGCGCGCGCGAGCGACTAATTATGTATGATAAAAATTGCACGAGCGAGAAAAAAACGCGCATAACTATACATATGAGTATATATATATATATATATATATTATATCGAGGCTAGAGCGAGAGAGCGAGAGATTATCATAGGCGACGAACGAGAGAGAGAAAGAGAGAGGAGAAGCTGATGGGCGACGACGAAGACGACGATGATAACGATGAATAAATAATTAAAAAAAAAAGTTTATACTATATTCTTGTAATAAAAAGCGTTGAAAAAGCAAGCAGACAAGGGTTGTTTATATATCAAGCTCTCGATCCACAGCCCATAATATCCTCGTCACACAGGAATCGCCTGTTGCTGACTCCTCGCAAGCTCGTCATCCTCCGCACGTCCCGCACACATCCAGTGGTCCCAGTAGCCCTTCCTTCCCCTCATCTCTATTCTAGGATCGATTAGCCTATTAATATGTCGCGCGCTGCCAGTCCAAGAGGGAGCGAGAGGAAGGGAGAGCCAATTGATCGGAGCTTGCGCGTTCTGGAAAAAGGAGGGAGAGAGCTTGCAGGTCGCTGATCGGTCAAGTGGCGGCGTCGGCGCGCCTGCGTGAGAGCAGCCTTTGTCGCTGCGGCAAAGCTCTCCCCCTCTACGCCCTCGACTCACTGGCGCTGCTCTCGGACAGATAGCGAAGCAGGAGACAGCGAGAGCGCGCGCGAGAGAGAGAGAGAGAGAGAGAGAGAGCTTGCAGGTGCGTCCTGACGAACGGACTAGTCTCTAGTGCCTCGGAGAAGAGTCGAGAGTGCGAGAGTGAGCTGTGCGTCGTGAGAGAAAGAGAAAAGGGCGAGACGGAAAGTGGGAGAGCTTGCAAGCTTCACCTGGGCGCGACTCTGGGATGGAAGCGCGCCCCACAGTAGCAGCAGCATCCCACAGGATCACCGCGATCGAGGATCGTCGCAAAGTGGCCCCGCACGGAAGCTGCACGAATGCTGCTGTCTAGTCGCAGGCCCGAGCAGGTAGGCCAGTTACAGTTATCGCTTTCGTCTCCGAGAGGAGCTTCGGTGAAGGAGAGCAGAGAGCGAGAGAGAGAGAGAGAGAGAGAGAGAGAAAGAGCGTCGCTGCGTGGGTGTACGCGTCGAGAGAGACACTCGCTCGCGCACACACACACACACAGCTTCGCTCCCTCGCTGATCAATATATAGGCTACGCGTATAGCCGTTCTCTCGCTCTCCGCTGTATCTAAAGGCGCGCAGCACCGTCGTCGTCGCGCGTTGTAGACGGACGCGACATAATAACCCTGAGCGCAATGCAATGGATCCCGCAGTGGACAGCTGCGTCAGCGTCCCGAGGACTGCCGAGAAGAAGCAGTAGCGGTAGTAGCAGTAGTAGCAGCGCAGCTGCAGCCGCATCCGTAGGAGCTGGCGGTCGATGATTATCCCCCACGAGGAGGTGGTGGCTAGATGACGCGCAGTCAGCGAGTGCTGGCCCTGTTCGTCCTAGTGGCGAGCTGGCGCGCGCTGCTCTCGAGGGCCGCTGCGTTCCCCGACTGGACCGACTGTCCGGCGGTCTGTCGCTGCCGATGGACCTCGGGCAAGAAGTCGGCATTCTGCCCGGACGCCGGACTCACCTCGCTGCCGGCCAGTCTCGACCCAGACATGCAGGTCCTCGATCTGTCGGGCAATCAGATACCCGACCTCCAAGCCGAGACCTTCAAGCACGCTGGACTGCTGAACCTCCAGAGGGTCTTCCTCAGGAACGCCGGCATCAGGAAGATACACGCCGACGCGTTCAAGGACATGAGGATACTCATCGAGGTCGACCTCTCGGACAACCATGTGCTCAGCCTCGAGCCTCACACTTTCAGCGGCAACGAGAGGCTCAAGCTATTGGTGCTCAGTGGTAATCCTCTGGGTCAGCTGAAACCCAGCCAGTTTCCGAAGCTACAGCATCTCAAGAATCTCGAGCTGCAGAGGTGCGCCCTCAAGAGGGTCCACGCGCTGGCCTTCCAGTGGCTGCCCGCTCTCGAGACTCTCAGGTGAGTGTTTTTCCCCCCGGGGGAAATTTGAATTAACTCGCTCATTGTCGCGAGCACAAAGCCCGGGGAGATATTTTTTGCTCGCCGAGATATAATAAAATTTCTCAATTAGAGCCGTTTCTCTCGGCTCTCCGTCTGTGTGTGTGTGTGCGCGCATAGTCGTGTATAAGCGATACAACGCGCACACGTCCGTATGTACATAGAGCCTCGGGGTCCGAAAACTCGGAAATGACGCGCGAAACTCCCCTGCGCGGGAGATAAGGAAGCCCGTCTTACATCGAAGCGCGGGGATGAATAGAGCCCTGTGTCTATACATCGTTTCCGACGCGCGCACGTGTTGCATGAATCGCGCGATTGAATAATTCAAAGAAATCGATCGACTCACGCCACACACACACACACACCGCGAGGGATAACACGCGGAGCCATTAACAAACAAACAAAGCATTATACGCTATAGTATATACTCCGCGCACCCTCCCTTTATGCACGATGTGTGTATATATATATATATATATATATATATATACACAGCCTGGACAACAACGAGCTGGAGTACCTCGAGGCTACGACCTTGGCCCCTCTGAAGCATCTGAAGACACTGGGCCTCGACAACAATCCCTGGAGCTGCGACTGTCACCTGCGCGACTTCTGTCGACTCCTCGTTACCAACATGTCGAGGCTGTACTCGGTGTCTCAGAGCTGCATCAGCCCGGCGAAGCTCCAGGGCCGCCGCTGGGAGGACGTAGCGCCCAAGGAGTTCGCCTGTTTGCCAACCCTAAAACTGCCGGCCAACGCGATACAGGAGGAGATGAACGGAAACGTCAGTCTGGCTTGTTTCGCCACGGGTGATCCGGCCCCGGAGGTGTCATGGCACTTGAACGGGGTCCCCATCAATGGAACCAAGAGGATCGGGGATGACGTAGGTCCGCAAGGTATGTATCCATGATTTATCAGAGAATCGCGTATAACCGATGATGAGCTGCCAGAGGGGGATGAAAATTAATAGAAAAGAAAAAAGTAAGTCAATTAAGTGGAACGAGTTTTACACAGGCCAGACAGCTCTATGTATATTAGACTCTCGGTATAGCAGTGTATGGTCGGGATATCTAATAGAGTTATTATTCCTCGGCGTTTAATAAAGTTATTTTTTCCGCTTTACCGAATACTTCCCCTGCTAACTTTTCACCTGCAGCTGCAAGTTTACCTTGTACACAGAGAGAGAGAGAGAGAGAGAGAGCCGCAACTTATACGTCTATATCGCTAGTGCAGACACACAGAAGAGAGAATCCGTATATTTCGCGCATACTTTTCACAAAGTTATTGTTTACATATTCCAGTAGAAGCGAACTTTTCCGCAAAACCTTACCCCGGGAAGTTTCGAGAAGCGAAGGGGGCAAAGTTGAAATTATATATATTTTTTCGGCGATTTGCATAAGCTGAAAAGTACGACGCCCGCGTTTATTTTTAACTTCCCCGCCGCGCGCCCATCAAAAGAGAGAGAGAGAGAGAGAGAAATGTAGGTTATATCCTGCGGGAGTATATTGTCGCCGCGGCCGCGGAGGGTGAAAAATTCTCTCTCTCTTTGCTCTTTCTTCGCTTGTTACGCCAAAGTTCCCGTATAAAGCGATTGCCCCGCTGCACTGAGAAAATGATCGATGACGTTGAGCCCTATATTGCACCCGCTCAGGTGGCCTGTGGGTCTGGTCGGACTCGATAAAGACGAAGAACAACCTGGTGGAGCGCTGGCGTAACCTGACGATCTACAACGCGAGCGACGTCGACGCCGGCGAGTACACCTGCCACGCGGAGAACGTAGCCGGTCTGGTGCGCGACACCGTCACCGTCAGCATACCCCGGGTATTCACCGCGCCGACCCTCTCCCAGGCGGACAACTGGCTACTCTGGCTGAGCTTGGCCGGAGGCGGTACCGTAGCCCTCTGCGTCTCGGCCTCGGCCGTGCTGTTGGCCATGTGCCTCTGCGGAGGTGCCAGGCGACGCCGCCGCAGGGCCAAGGTCAAGCTCCAGGCTAGCGCGAGCTTCGGCGATCAGGAGAAGAAGCTGCTCGACCTCTCGGTCACCACCACGGCCACCACCACCAGTCAGCAGCACTCGCAGGTGAGCGATCTTATTCGAATTGGCTCAACTGATGCTAGAAAATCAAGGAAATTCTCTCCGCTCCAGCACAACCAGAGCCAGCAGCAGCAAGCCCCAGCCCCGATCCAGGCGGACCTGAACCACTGCCAGCCGGAGTTCGAGCTCGAGCTGGAGCCCCGGCTGATCGAGGAGCAGCGCCTGGTCGGTCAGTCCTCGGCCAGCGTGACGATCGAGCGGCTGAGGCTGCAGCCGGACGCCTGCGGCTCGCCCCCGCCGTCGAGCAACAGCTCATCGGTCCTCTGTCCCGTGGCGGTGGCCGCTGCGGCGGCGGCGGCCGCCCGGGCCCAGCTTCCCGCCAACATCTACATCTCGGTCTCGCTGGGCAACGGTGCGGCCAACCAGGAGGCCGGTCCCGTGGCCGTGGCAGCCGCCGCCAGCCTCCAGGCGGCCGAGCTCCAGGTCCACGAGCGCTGCTACCCCGACCTCCTGGACATCGGGCTGTCGAGCTTCGCGACCCTGCCCAGGCGGTGTCGGCGCCCCGGCGAACTGGGCTCGCCGTACGACAACATGGGCCCGAGGGTCACCGCGACCGGCAGCTCCACTTTCTCGCTGGTCGAGCAGCCGGAGCCGAGCATCGCCCTCGCGGCGCCCCTCATCCAGCCGCCGCCCGAGTTCGTCTCGCTCTGAGCCGAGGCCGAGGTGCAGACTGTCAACGAGGAGGAGGACGAGGTCGACGAGACGACGCCGCTCGAGGCCGCCGAGCCCAGTCCCGACGAGCCCGACGCCTTCATCCTCTGGAAGTCCAGGCTCTAGACGATCTGTGCTTCGTTACGTTTAACCAGTGCGAGAGACGGGGGACGCTTTTCTCTTCGGTGGCCAAATTCTTGTATAGAGAGAGAGAGACAGGACAAAGCCGAGTTCTCGCGCGACGCTGAGACTCCTGATGTAAATACACTGACACTTTGCATCGGCTGAAGCTACGATACGCGAGAGTTTGCGCGTGAGATTACCTGTAGACTCGGCGCACACACACGTAAGTTATGTATATGTATTATACACACACACACACACACACACTCAAACAGAGGTCGTGTGTGCTTCCGATATATAGACGCTTATAAATACCATTTAATACAGACTCACAGAAACACACTACATCCGCAAGGACAGTTGAGAAGAAAAGAAAAATCAAACAGGGGCCGATCGCCATTTGTACATATTTCGTCGCATTACATAATATAAGACTATCTCTATCCGAATCTCTTATCGTAAATAAGGAGTAATCGTAGCCTAAAGAAGCGAACGGCATAGACAGAAACAGTGACACACGGGCAAAGGCGCGAGGAAGATTTTTTTCTCTATAACAATTATTATACTACCCGATATACCGTGTAAGTACACTTTCTCGCCGCGAGAACAACATTATATAACGTAACACACTACACGCCGACCGTGTCTCCTTGTCGATCTTCGTTAGCCAGAGCTTTGTATACAGGGATATAAGGACGATCGACAAGACGCACAAGCGTCCTCGTGATTTATCATCAGTTCGAGAAACACGCAAACTCTTCGATCACCCCCGCGTTTCCTACTCTCATTATATCATATACATATTATATAGATTTGTTGAATCTACCTGTGTAAATACTTGTTACATTATATATAGACGGATTAATATATACAACACACACAGGCGCGTGTATCGCACGACGTTTCAGAGCGTGGGTACAGGCATTATATATATAAATATATATATATATATATATATTTAAGTCTTTCTCGAGAGACACACACGACTATAAACAACACACACATACACAGACACAATTTTACATCACGTGTACGTCGGTATATTTATTATGAACGCTTCGTCAATTAATACACGTGAAGAAGAAGAAGAAGAAGAAGAAGGAGAGAAAAGAAGAAAAGAAAAAAGATTGAATTTTAACGCTACTGTCGTGTTATCGTCATTTTCGGTTATTCTTTCGAGATCGATGTGTACGTATGCATTATTGAATTTTTCATCTAGCGAATAGACACGCATGTACGAGCCGCTTATATTCAACGATCGTAAATTATTGAAAGTGCGCGAGAGTGAGAAACGAAACACAGGATTGTTCTTTTTTTTTGCGACAAAAATTAACAAAAGTCAAAAGTATAATCATCGATGAAGAGGGGGTTTCAAAAACAAACATTGACTTCCATACAAGTACAGATATATTATACATTACATGATTATTGTGTACCGAAAGAAACAAACCGAGAAAAAAAAGTGAGAGAAACAGTGCGGGGATTAAAAAAAAAAAATCAACAAAATCGACGTTCTTTTTTGATATGTAATGAGATTTCGTTTTAAGATGTAATTTTATAAGAAAAGCAAAATAACGAGACAAAAAACCTTTCGTTCTTTTTTCATAGAACGCGTGTATGCGTGCGACACGCTGTGTGTGTGTGTAAAACGCAGTTCGTAATAAAAGAGAGAGAAAAAAAAAGTGAGAGAATGTTACAACATTACACACGACTTATGTCTTTATTCTTCATAATCATATCGTACATATGCATTTACGATCATAACTAAATAATCACTCCATGGCTACATCGTCAGTCCCAAATTGCGAATCCACGGCTGCAGCCGTCGGCTGTTCTCGAAAGTCTGCGAAAGCGATAAGACGAACTGTTACGTACAACAGGCAATAATTAACGCAGCTTCAGCTTAAAAATAGTTATAAACTCACTCGGGGTGATGAGGAAAAAGGCCCAGGATCCGTCTCTCCGGTTCCTTCCTTCGTTATTGACAAACGAGTGGAGAGAGCCGGCACCGAAAACGAATTTAATTTTAATCCCATCATTTGCATAAATGACGCCCGCGGTGGTCTTGCTTATTTACACTGTACGTGCCAAGGTTTTTCGGATAATTAAAAGGGATGCGCGCTCGCGCGGCGCTAGTTCAAACATAGCTTTAATTCGGGAACCCGGTACGTTGCATTATGCGGTGATTAAAAATGAGCGCGCGACTCGTCGCTTGTGTGTGTGTGTGTATACATGTAATTAATTCGTTCGCTGCAATAACGAGAACAATTATTTGTTTTTGCGCGCGCGTTCGTTTTGATTTTGCCGCGACTGTTATTTATACTTAATTGCATGGATTTTCACGACTGTGCGGCTGTGTATACGGTATTTTTTTTTTTTTAAACAGAAACGTATACGCGACGATCATCGGGTGTTGGAAGAAAAAAAAGAAGCACTTAATCGATTGTATATAAAGGTGTACGTGTGTGTGTACCTCTGGGAGAGTAAGCATCGTTGGTGAAATCGAGATTGGCTCCGGGCCAGCTCTCGTCGTCCTTATCCAGCAGCAGCTGAGGATCGGATCTACCGACCCGCGGGTACTTCACCAGGCCGAAGGATCGTTGCTGACGAGCTTGGCCGTCGCGGCTGACCCTCGGGAAGGGGAACATCGTCCAGCGTTTGAAGCACACTGTTGATTCATTATTTTTATTTTTGTTTAAGTTTTTAACGAGGATTTGGGGGTGTGAAGGGCAGGTTTAAAGTGGATTCGATTTTTTGACATTTCCGCGAAATTAATTTGACTCGGTTGTTTGTTAAAATTTTACGTTAATTTGCATCTCAAATTGTTCTCGACCGTGTAATCCCGTATAGTGTAATTAGATTTTTTAATTGATAGCTGCACCGTCGCAGTTCTTCAATAAAAACGCGATCATTTTCCGAAAAAGCAAAGGTTAAAAATAAATCGTACTCGTTATTGTTCTCAAAGGATTATTATTATTCAAATCAAAGATATAAATCGAGCGCAGCGTTCGACTATGTGATTTGAATTAAAACAGAACACGCGAGCCCCTTCAAAGAGAAAGCGCCTCACAAAGGCAGCCGAACGAAAATTTCACCTCTGAAAAAATCGCCCTTCTCATCGCGCGATCCCGCGTAACGGGGTCAATTTTAATAAAATTCACTCGACCCCCCCCCCCCCCCCCCCCCTATTAAAGAGACAAGAAAATGACGTTCGGGTTCCTGTAAACGGGGTCATATTTTACTTGGCGGTTTCCGTGTAAAACAAATATACATCGGGGATATACCTATATTTGCCGAAATGCATTCCGATCGTCATGCTCGATCAAATTCAGTCGTCGAGATAGTTTCGTATCATAAGAACGCACGAAATTAACTCATTTCATAGATTGATTTTCATCGTACTGTAATTATGATACATGTATATTAGTTTAAAGAAAATGTTTCGTATATTAAAACACTAAAAAAGTACACGGAAAAACGCAATTCGAAGAAAGAAAGATTTAATATCGTAGAATTGCAATAAAACGCTTTTTTACGGAATTGTAGCACAGTCATACAGGAATTTATAAACTGAAATAAGCCGTTGATTAAATTCGCAACGTGTATTACGAAAAAATTTCCTGCGAAAGTACAATGAATCACGATTTTCCGATTTTATATTGAATTCCTATGGCCTTTTAAAAAAGAGACTTTTCAATTACGTACGATACGAGCTTTTACTCCGGTACGAGAGATTAATGCACCTAACAATTGATTATTGAAATCCATCGGATAAACGCATAATCAACGTTTATCCATCAGCTCTAACGCGTAATATGCTCCCCCCCCCCCCATACAATACACCTTATAAGGAGTTGAGCTTCGGCAATTTAGCCGTCGACTGTACGAAACAATGCTTCATTTTCGTGCTGCGTCAGTAGATGCGAGAGTCGAGGGTAGAGGTAAATATAAACTGCCGCACGAGAGAGTTTGCTAAACCGTTTGCGGAAAAAACTAAACGAATCATAATGTTAACACTGTTTGTTGCTGGTAAACAGTTTTCTTGTTATTGCAGTTAGCCGGGGCTAAGAAGGGGAAGCTCGTTGCTTTCGGGGCTGTTATTGCTGCGAATCGATAATAGAGGATGAGATATGTGTTGTACGGAGTATTAAATAGCCGTTATAATTGGTGTGTATTACGGACTCGTGAATTATTGCCGCGACGGTTAGAGGTATGGATGATTTTGGTTTAGGAATGAAATGGGTGATCATCGCTTACGCGATTACTGGAGATTATATGGCGAATGACGAATGTGACTGTTTTCGCGAATTTAAATGTATGAATTTGGAATATATTTTGTTCCATTGAAAATCGCGAGCGGTGTATAAATACGTTGGAATATGCATGAAATTTAGTTACCTGAAGGCGGTGTTCCCTTGGGACACTCAAAGGGGATACGAGTATCCGTGATGAAGCTCACCGACTCTTTCGCGGCTGTTCCTGATAAACGAGTTTCACACTTTATATATAGCATTACTTGTTATTAAAAAATTTTCTTTCTATATATCCATATATACAGATCAGAATCTTCAAAAGCTCCGCAGCACTATGTATCGAAGATAAAATTCTTCGCGTCAATTTATAGTGTAACAGGATGCGTTATTTGATCAGAGGCGCTTTTTTCAAAATACCTATGCATCCGCGTATGCTTTTCACGTTCCACAGCTGATGAAATCCTTATCACCGCCAGTGTCGCGCTTTTGAGATACGCTACGCTAAAGAAAAAATTTCTCCGTCATGTGTAGATACGCCGTTGTCAAAGCCACGCGTGGAATTTTCTAATAACGAGCTTTCGAAAATACCGCGATTTTTCAAAAAAGCTCCCATGAACAAAAGCCCGCGAAATTCAAACACCGAGTTAGTATAGATGGTAAAATAACGCGAGGATAACGAAACTCACCCTCGAAACTGACGAAAAGAAGCGCGAGCAACAGGCAGAGGCTCGAGACGGACTTGCACATGTTGACTGTGTCTGGCTGAAGACTGTGGCCTCGATTCCGGCACGCGGATTCTTATATACCAAGTTCGAGGACCCCAAGGGTGAAACTTGATTGACATCGAACCCCTGCGCGCTTTGATTCGGTATTTAACACTACGTCGCGTGTTGGATTATTTTTAGAGAAGCTATATTGGAATTTTCATTTTGATTCGATTCTTCTTCTTTTTATCGAGCGGAAGGATTAAATTTCAATTTAATATGCGCATTTACGAGGCGTAATCGCATAAATAAGCTTCTTATACGCTTTCGCGGAAGTTTAAAGGTTCTTCGAATTTCTCCTACGAACCCAAATGAATATCCAATAAGAAGCGACGTCACGATTCATAAAACGACCATGCGCGGAATCCAGGCTTGTACACCCCCACACGTTACCCAAAACCGTTGCATTAAAAATACTCTCCTCCGTATAACTGATTTGCATGGAAACCTTCTCTCGTACCTTATAGGAAATTGCTAACTAGGCCTAGCGCAGTTTCATTTGCATGTGACGTTTATACCCCGTACATTCAAAGCCAGAGCAGATCAGAGCTTTTCATTAAGCTCGCTGAGTGATTGAACATTGCCTGTCGCGATTCGTGTGTATAGCTTTCTATTTTTGGTGTACGAGAGCAAACGAGAGATAGTTGAATTCAAAGAGACTCGTCGTTTTTTTTTTTTTTTTTTTTTTTTTTTTGATAAATTCTATTTACAGTAAAAATTATACAAACGTGTGAGGATCAATGTACAAGAGTTTTCTTATGAGATAGATGCACTTGTGTTTTCATGTTGAAGTTTCGTTGCTTTCGAGAATGTTCTTGGCTATGTACTGGTACATTTCTGCGTTGACTTTCTTAAGCCTCTGAATCTCTTTCAGAGCGTCTTCGCGCTTGAAATCGTAGTCGTTGGCCGAGCTGTCCGAAGCGGCAGTTGTTGAAGCTTCTACTTGCGAATCAAACTCTAGTATCCAGGAGTCGTCCTCGTTGGTTCTGATTATTTCGATCAGAGTATTCTTGTTGCCTGGATCGGATACCTTCTGCAGGGGCTTGACTTGCAAGCTCGGTTTGAGATTGTTGGCTGTGAAGTTCTCGAATGACGTGGCAAAGAATGCTGAGACAATAGGGGCTTTGTGTTTGAGAGTTAGAATGATTTGGCAGCTGGGGATGTCCCACAGGTGGACCATCCCATCAGAAGATCCAGACAGCAGAGTGATACAGTCAACCGAAACTGACAAGGCTGTGATGCTACCTTCGTGGCCCTTGTAAACTGTGATTTTGTCATTTCCATTGAGAGGTACATGATGCTCTATTCCCCTGGGAGGATCCCGTAGGTTGCACTTAATCACTACTCCAGTGGAGGATCCAACAAAGAGTTCGTTCTCCATAATGTCCATACAAACTGACATGAGAGGAACATCGAATACCAATGTCAAGAGTAGCTGGCCAGCATACACGTCGTAAATTCTTGCAGATCTGTCTAATGAGACTGAGCACAACCGACCAAAACTTCCAACTTGACCAAAGTACAGATCTTTTACAGGCAGTGAATGATGAGAAAAGGAACTAATTGGTTTTGCTTCCTTCTCACTAGCAATCTGACTAAGAGACCAAGCAAAAATCAAACCATCTTCAGCGCCACTGGCCAAGCAAGATCCATCCTTGTTGAATTCCAAACAAGTTATAGATTGATAATGCCTGGCAAAAGAGTTGATAAGTTGACCATTGCAAGTTTGCCATACATAGATCTTCTCACTGATTGCTGCTACTATGTACGAGCCATTAGGTGTGCATGCCAGTGCAGTAGTTCTGCCTGGTGTACTGAGCCTCAAATTTGGAACTGGTGTTTGACTGTTCAGAGGCCACAAGTGCAGAATTGGCTTTGTGGCATTTGAGCCTATCAGATAAGAGTCATTCAATAACTGCAAAGAGTGATGCCCCAGAGCACTGGCATGTTTGTAGGTTGAGAGCATAGATCCGGTGCATGGATCCCACGTAGCTGCGCTCCAATTTTCAGACGAACTGTCACAGGTGACAACAACTTCGTGAGGACACCTCATTTCAAAGAGAATCGCGTTCTGCAAAATATCGTAAAAAAGCAAAAGACGTTATTTACTGTAATTAAGTGTAAATGACAGAGTTTCAAATGATAATTACCTGCTGGTTGACGAAAAAAACACGTGTTTTTTCAAAAGAACCGGCCTAACCAATAACGTAAATATTTGTACAATCCGCGAGATGACCTGCTCTCATAATCATTAGTTCGAATAAGTAAGACTTACACCGATTCATATGCTTCCAACGACTGTCACGATTCACATACTCTATAACAAATAAGTACTCAAAATTTACAATTATTAGCGTCTGTTTGTAATTTAGTGACAAAACCCACGTGAGTTTCGTATACACTTGCGGCGACGGTGACTCCACCTATCTAAAATACCTATAGCGATATATACAGATATATTACACGCCAGGAATGTCACTACTAGTCAGCATAGTGTCTTTTTCCGGTTTTGCAGGCTTGAGACCGACGGCATCATGAAGGCTAAGGGAGAAGTAAATAAAATTTTGTACTTTTTCCGCATATTTACGTGTAAAATAGTTTAAGAATCGGATTCTCGATAAATTTATGTCTTTTTCCATGTCTGCAATGGCTTTCGTTTATGCTCTTTTTAACGAAATAATGTGGTCCATGCGTCGACCTGTCGCTAGCATGGCAGGAATCACATGTGTTACTTTCACAATTTTACGATAATTTCGCGACAATCGAAAGCTATGGGTATTATATTGTTCTTTGTGATTTTTTAGCACTAAAACATGAAAAATTCCATGTGTAAAGTGGGCTTTTAGCGTAGCAAATTAAGGTTGAAAACAAATGCGTTCCTAACCTTTTTTTGTGTAGCTATATATATATTGCCACTGTACTTTGGTACAGTAGTGTAGCAATGAAATTCAATGCGAGGAATGAACATGTAAACAAATGCCTGACACATATTAGTTAACCGATATGAACAAAAGTATTTACTTTGAATAAATCTAAGGCTCAAATACTTTTTAGCCTGTTTTCTTAAGAATTTTTCAATATTTAATTGCTTCTAATCACTTTACAGTTGAAGGAGTACGAGGTGATCGGGCGTCAGCTGCCCACAGATAAGCTGAAAACCACTCCTCTCTACAAAATGAGGATATTCGCTCCAGATGCCATTGTTGCCAAGTCTAGGTTCTGGTATTTCCTTCGTCAACTCAAGAAATTCAAGAAGTCGACTGGTGAAATCGTTTCACTGAAGCAGGTAATGCAACCTACTGCTACTCTTTCAACAAGACCTGCTTAGATTAGCTATCAAACTAACATTTCAACATTGTAATTTCTAGATCGCAGAAAAGTCGCCAATCAAGATCAAGAACTTTGGAATCTGGCTGAGGTACGACTCCCGTTCTGGTACCCATAATATGTACCGTGAATACAGGGACCTGACTGTGAGTGGTGCAGTTACTCAGTGCTACCGCGATATGGGAGCCCGTCACCGTGCCAGAGCTCACTCCATCCAGATCATTAAGGTGGAAATCGTTAAGGCTGCCAATTGCCGCAGGCCCCAGGTCAAGCAATTCCACGACTCTAAGATTCGCTTCCCATTGCCCAAGCGAATCCAGCACAGCGGCAGTATGCCCACGTTCAGCGTGCGCAAACCAAGGACCTATTTCCTCTAAGAACTTTATTTCATACTGTTACATCTTATATAAGGAAATAAACATAAAAATTTCTAAAACCTACTAGTTTTTTTGTACTCGTTTTTCTTACACCTAACAATTAACCTTACACCTACATCTGGATAGCCAATTTACGAAAAATAAATTTAGATAAAAGACTTATTTGTTATCAATTTTAATATTATTTTCATATTTTCAATTTAAATGGAATATACGAAACCCATCCGAGTGGGACCTACCTTGTTTTAGATCGACCCTCAAGCTGTCGGACACAATGAAGCTCGATGATTGGCTAACCTCCAAAAAGCGTCCAAATTTCGAGAATTCGATACTGTACCGTCCCCGCACAATCGAATCGCCCACACCTGCACTTGATAAGTCTATATTCGTTGCCCACACCACGCACCGTTCGATTATCGTTTTCGTCGTATAATTCCTATCGAGAGCGCGCGTACATCGCTGCTTCGTTATGCTTCGCCGACCGAAAGGTGCCAAAGCCGCTTTACGAGAGATGCAGCTATGTGAACCTTAACCCGAAGGAGACGTGCAGTTGAAAACCTTCGCCTCCTTCCGCAAAACCGTCACTGACTGAATCGGTCCGCCGACTCTACTGGAGACTGTATCTGCGTAGCGCACGTACAGTTGGAGCGTCCAACTGCAGTTCTTGGAATCGTTCATCGCGTTGTGACGTGCTGCGACCGAATACATAGCGTCCCTTCGACACTGATGCCGTGAAGCCGGCTAGACGATACATGTGAAACGTCGAGCGAGCGATTACCGAATATCGTTAACTTGGATATATCCAGAAGAAGGATTATTGTTTAATATTGAATTTTCACTATGGCGTTACCCGCTAACTACAAACAAGTGGCGATGGCCACCGCCAACATGGTTACGCCGACGAATCGTGAGTTATTTACGTTTTGTGATAGTGTGTGGTTATTGATGAAATAGTGGATGAGAAAGTCGTCTTGTGTTTTTTTTTTAGAGAGAATTCGAGCTTCCGGAGGCAGTGGTGGAGGCTCGGGATCTAGTGTAAGTTGAATATTTTGTTGTGAGAAAATGAAGAATTTTCTGTGATGATTGTGGTTAATTGATGAAAAATTGCAGAAGGATGCACCGAGCCCGTTTATACAAACTCCGCATGGACATCCAGGCTTTACGCCTCAAAAGTATGGGAAGAATGTACCAGCCGATTCCCGCTTGCCTAAACCGCCAAAACCTCCAGAGAAACCGCTTATGCCTTACATGAGGTACAGTAGGAAAGTATGGGACCAAGTGAAAGCGCAGAATCCTGAGCTCAAGTTATGGGAGATTGGAAAGATCATCGGGCAGATGTGGAGGGATTTGCCCGAGGAGGAGAAAACTGAGTTTGTGGAGGAGTACGAAGCTGAAAAAGTAAGCTTTGTTCTTGGCTGTGTTTGATGTCATAATACATTCATGTATATTTCTTTGTAGGTTGAGTACGACAAAGCCTTGAAGACCTATCATAATTCTCCAGCTTACTTGGCTTATATCGCAGCCAAAAATAGAGGTAAATCCGGTATGTCAAAGCTTGAATATTAGTACCCTCTAACTCTAGATTTCGCATACTAAGTTTGTGTTTTCGTAAGTCCCTTTTAATCAATTAATTTGCACGTGATCTTGCTTTCTAATGTCTTAATTTTGCATTTAATACCATTTTATATAGAACTCATATAATTCATAAGATATAGCAAGGTGCATTAACATTTTTGCTTTGGGGGACATGTTTTTTTTTATTTGCATTTCACATACATGAAAATAGTGGATCATACTAGTGTCATTAAAATTCACCTCTATCTAATGCAGCGTTGTGTGCAGCACAACAGAATACAGACGAAAGAGAAACTCATGAAAGATCATCTGGAAGTAGCAAGAATCAGAGTGTTCAAGATAGGAGAATTGATATCTTACCAGCTGAAGAAGACGATGGTAAATTATACTCTTACAAAACTTTTTATGAAATCTTCATTATTCTATTTTCTGATTATTACAATTATTTTTCAGATCAAGATGATGGATATTCTGTGAAACACGTGGCATACTCTAGGTACATACGTAATCATCGTTTAATTAATGAAATTTTCAGTGATACAGTGGTTCCTGATGTACGCTCCGTCGTTACGACTCAAAGGATGCAAATACTTCGGAGACAAGTACAATCTCTAACCATGCACCAAGTAAGATAAGCTGTAATAGTGAATTAAAATGATGTTGTTAAAATTATTCTGTTTTATTAATTTGATTATGTTTGCGCAGAAAAAGCTGGAGGCAGAATTGCAACAAATTGAAGAAAAGTTTGAAGCTAAAAAACGAAAATTCATTGAAACTAGTGAAGTGTTTCAAGAAGAGTTAAAGAAAGTACGTATCTTCATGAATCTACATATAATATTCAAGAAAAATGTTGAAAAAATTTAAGTAGCTTTTGGTCCTATTTATTTATCTAAAAATGTGTTTAAATAGTACTTTTAAATAATGTTTCATTATAGCATTGTAAACCAGCCGTGGATGAAGAAGTATTCAATAAACTGGTTGAGAAGCAATATGAATTACTTAGAAAAGATAGGCTGAAGGGTACAGAAGAAAATCGTCCAGACGGTCCTCCATCGTCCGAATCGACGCCCAATTCCACGCCTACTCCTACACCAGCACCTATGAATGAAGAGACCTCTTCAGAGGTATGTCGTCTATGCTAAATTCATCGCGTTAATATCTTACGAAAACAAATTCAAATTTGACTATTGTTTGCAGGCACCAGACAACGATGATAAAAAAATGGAAGTTGATAAGCCTTGTGAGGTCAAGAAAGGAACACCATCACCTCCTAATGTTGAAGTTAAATCGGAAACCTCACCATTTTCCAATCAACTCAGCCCTGGCGGTAATCCGCCAGGACCGAGTTACTCTTCGATGAGTAATCAAATGCAAGGACCTCCTCAAGGTCCTCAGCAAATGTCTCCTCACCCGCCCATGGCACAAGGACTTCCACCAGGCCAGTCGCCTGTTCCTTCTCAGCAACAAGTTGGTCCACAGCAACAACTTCCACCTCATCAACCACAGATGCACGGTTTGTTCCAAACATTTAAAAATCTTCTTGAGCTGAATTGTGCAACTAAGATCAATACCGTTATCTTTTTGAATTGAAATATTTCAGGGCCTATGAGTCAACAGCAGCAGCAAATGCCCTCACCACAACAACAAATACCAACTCCACAACAACAGATGCCTCCTCAGCAACAACATCAACCACCGCCTGCTCAGCAGCAAATGCCTCCACAGCCTCCACAACCTAGACCCCAGCAACCTATGCCTCCAGGTAAAACATGTTTATATAGAATTTAATTTATGAATTAAAGTCGTATCTTCTTACTAATATTTTTTATGGTTGAATCTTAGGACCACCTGGTCAACCACCAATGAGTTTAGAACAACAACAGCAGCAGCAGCAGCAACAACAGCAGCAGCAGCAGCAACAACAACAACAACAACAGCCACAGCAGCAGCAGCCACAACAAATGCATCCTCCGCTACAGCCATCAATGCAAGGTGGAGAAACTCCTACACCACAACAGATGTCTGCTCAACATCAACAAATTCCGCCAGGAGGTATGCCATTATAGAATAATGCTTAGTTAAGATTTTTATGGAATTCCGTATTAATATTTAAACCTTCTTCAGGACCACCTAACCAACAAGTACCGCATCAACAATCTCAGCAAATGCCGCCTCAACCACCGCTAGGTCCACCCCAACAAATGCCTCCCCAGCCACAACAACAACAACAGCCACCACCACCTATGCCACCCCAGCAACAAATGACTCCACAACAAATGCAATCTCAACAACCAATGCCGGGGCAGCAGCCACCGATGCCGCATCAACAGCCGCAACAAATGCCAGGTTAGTGTATAATTTTGCTTGTATTATTAAATATATAAAGCACATTTCAATTAAAAGCACAGGTCTAGAAGGTTTATATTTCTCAGGGCCTCCTTATCAGCAGCATCAACTATCACACCATCAATCTCAAATACCGCAAGGTATTAAGACAAAATTTTGTTCGTGAATGTCTAAATTGTGTAAAAATGTTCTCGTAGGGATTTCTGTTGATAAATTGTTGTAAAAGTGTCGCATGCTGTATACAGTGTTGATGTATAACAAAAAATTTGCACTTCACTGTACTTACACACCTTTAAATCTTCTTAGGTCCCCCTGGGCAGCAACAACCAATGCCACCGCAGCAGCAACCAATGTCTTCTCAACAACAACAGCATCAACAGCAGCAGCATCAACAGCAGCAACAGCAACAACATCAACAACAACAGCAACAGCATCAACAACAACAGCAGCAATCGCAAATGCCAGGGCAGCAGCATGGTCCACCACAGCATCAGCAAGGTCCGCCACAGCAGCAGCAGCAAGGACCAATGCCTCCGCCATCACAACAAGGTGGACCACAACAGCAGCAACCACCACAACAACCGCAACAACAGCCGCAGCAGCAACCTCCACATCCACCTCAAATGCCATCTCCACAATCACAAATGCCTGGCGGACCAAATCAACAACAAATGCCGCCACAGCAACAACAAGGCCAACCACCACAAATGCCCACTGGTATGTGGTATTTTCTTGTCATCACATTATTCAATTAATTTTCTTATTTTTATCATTTAATTATGTCGCCTGAAATTGCTTCAACTTATTGATTAACTATTTAAAAATCGAACTATTCCTAGGCCCATCTAGTCAACAGCAACCTATGTCTTCGCAACAACCACCCCAAATGTCGCCGCAACAGCAACAGCAGCAGCAGCAACAACAGCAACAACAACAACAACAACAACAACAACAACAACAACAACAACATATGCCTCCTCAACAACAGCAACAGATGCCACCACAGCAACAACTTGGAGCAGGTAATATAATTAGCATCTATTATTTTTCATGATTCCGTTTGTAATATTTTAAAACAAATAATGATAATATTATTAATAATAATAATAATAAAATGGTCCATCCTGTTTTATTAGGATCTCCGTATCCACAACAACAAGTGCCTCCTCATCAGCAGCCTATACCAGGAGGTAATAATTTTTTATCTAAACATGATGCATTAATGTCTTCGAACTTCCTCTAATACTTACGAAATTTTCTCTAGGTCCACCTCAACCAGGTAAAATGCCCCAGTCACAATCCACAACAGCAGCAGCAGCAGTAGCAGCGGCAGCAGTAGCGGCCGCTAATGCCGCAGCTAACCAACTTCCTCCTCACCAGCCGCCCACGGGGATGATGCCAGGACACCCGATGCCTCCCCACCAAGGTCCTCAGACTCCACCGGTACATCCTCCACCTGGAGGTCCCCCTAACCCACACGGACCGCCACCAGGCATGATTCCCCCCGGTCAAGGATATCCACAACAGTATCAGCCGCCAGGCGGCCAACCGGCTCAGAACGTGCCTTTGGCTCCTCGACCGCCTCATCCGGGTTACGGATATCCCCAGCAACAGTATCATCAACCCTACGCGCAGTACTCGCATCCATACTACCATCAGCCTTACTCGCAGTATCCGCCACATATGGCCAGACCGCACCAGCACGGTTCACACAGTCCTCACGGGCCTCACAGCCCACATTATCACCCGCAGAGTCCTCACGGTGAGGTTGGACCCGGTGGTAATCCTTCCATGAATCCCGGAGCCGCCGCTGCAGCAGCCGCTGCGGCTGCAGCTGGTGGTGGTCCCGAGCAACAACAGCAAGGGCAACAGCAGCAGGGTGGTGCCGCACCTTATCCGCCAAGTGAGGCTGAGCGCTCTGGATCTGCCGAAGGCCAAGATGCGCAGACTGATGGCAAGTCGGGCTCGGGTTGAGCGCGATACCTATCTTCTTCTCACACGCGTTTTTGTATATGGGCGTTGATTTCTATAAGCTAACTTGATTGATTATTCTCTGTCCAGGATCAGTTTAATTTAACTAGGTGTAATTGTAAAATAAAAATATTGTGGAAGATATATAACATGTAATATGGAAAATTAGTTTAATGAACGAGGATGAGTATGAGAGAAAGATGCGTATGGCGTGTGTTGTTTCCAAGCGACTAATCAATGCGTCTTCTTGCAGCTGATAATAACTTGTTTACTTTTGACTCTTTGATTTCTCTATTTGATATATTCGATGAAATGAATTTGATATACATGAACTTGTTAGAACGATTATAGTTTTATGCGCATATGACGATTTTTTCTTTAATTTTTATTGATACATTATAATGTAAAATAATACGTGACGCAATTTTCGGATTGCGCTGCCAGAAGGTTTCACTTAATAAATAAACTTCAAGTTTTAAAAGTGCAAATTTTCTTTATTCTTAACTTAATAGACAAGGACATCGAAGATTAATTTTATTATTTAACCGCTTTCATCTGCCACAGGCCGTCATTGAGGTAGTGACAGTTTTCTATACCTACGCCTTTATTGACTTTGGCGCTGAAAAAACATGTTTAAAAAATACATTTATTTTGTTTTGATATTTTAATCGCTTAAAAGTAAACAAATATTTGATATTGCACTCACATATCTTCTGTTGATAAAGTTGTTGTTCCAACTGCCAAAGCGTGCTGCTTTCCTTCAGCCATCACAGCCTGATTTTTGCGTTATTAAGGAAAACCTTTGTTTCGTGATTTGCGATTCGAATTCTTTGTGAGACTGGCGATCGCATCAAACCGCAATCAAACGTTATCTACTTTTGAACCATTTTATACAATGATTTTGCAAAAAAAATAATAATAAAAAAGTTGGCAATTAGAGATGCAATTTCTTTTAGATAAAGATAAAGTTTGTACTGATTTATATCTTGGCAGTAAAAAAAATAGTACGAAATTGTATAAATAAAAGGATACAACAACAGTTCCCTTTGGAACATCAGTCATTCTAGCTCCTTTGGACGTCAATCCAGGACACATAATGTTTGCACCACTGAGCACAAACTTGATCGCTCCTTTATCAACTTGCTGCAGTGGTAAAAAAAATGGATCTGAAATGTAAAGTAATGCATAAACAAACATAGAAAATATTTCATTAAAACTCAAAGCTTAACAATCTCATTACATTTGTGCAGAAGCTTCAGTGTTGGCATCCAGGGGCTTTCTCGTTGTCGGAAGAACAGCAACTCTCCTGCACTGTTCACCATGATCTCGATGTGATCGTGGCTAAAAAAAAAATAGGAATATCACAAAAGTCCATAATGAACAAAAGCACACTTTGACTATAAATACCCACCATTTGACCAGTCTAAAAGAATCCTTCTTAGGAATGATCTGATCAATGTACTTTTCTAAAAATGGGTATGATTCCAAAAGCTTGGATCGAATCCCCTTCTGCACAGAAGATTTCAACTGCTGTACGCTGGACACGCTGTCCTTCTCGTCGAACCTGCAAAGATCATTGAAAATGCCGAAAAATTCAATAATAAGACCGACTTGCGAAAAGCCGATTGTATAAGCCGTTCAAAAAATCATCAAACCCACTTTTTGAACATCTTGTAAAAAAAATCTTGCGATCGACGTTATTTAAAAATTGACGATCCGTGTATTACAGATCGCTAGAAACTCACAGAAATACTAATTAACATTTGACTAGTCCGATAATAAAATAACTAAGAATTTGAATATAGGTTATGTTTTCAGTTTTCGATCCAAGCAGCTGGACCAATCTGGCGATGGCGATATCATCCCCACCATCTCGACTTTAAAGGGAATCGACCAATCGTAGACGGACTAGTGTTAAACGCGCGTACATTTGAATTTTTTAGAGCAGCGTTTTAGCTCCGAAATTTGGTTTATAGTAATCAATGGAGTTCAAGTTCAGTCGAATGTTTACACCGAGTTTTCGATACGAAATAATCAATGACGATAAGTACGACTGCGTAAAAATACAGTTTCGATAAAGAGAATGCACAACAAATAATTCTTCATAAAAATAAACAAACATTTTTAGAAACGAGAAGTGAAGATAATGCTGACTAGTGTATATTCATTTAAGTTCATCATCATCATCATCATCATCATCATCATTATCACATTGATAATCGTTGGCAGCGACGAGCTGAAACATATACCGCATCGCTAGCCCATATAAATATCCGCAGTAAAACATATTGACCAATCAGACTCGTTTGGTCTTGCAAAAGCACTATACTGGCGCGCACGCACACAATCGTCCATCCGCTCACCCAGCGTACAGACATGTATACATAGACCACTCGCTTTTTTAAAACTTTCCCTTTTGTCATCGCGAGTTGAAGTCGGGACTCTCGGTCAGTCAGTGTAGCGCGAGAGATCGGCCAGTCTGTATGACTCGAGAAAAAGGCATCGGAAAAAGCAGCGGAATAAGTAGATAACGGAGACGATGTGGGCATTAGATCTGGAGTAGCCGCGCATATTGCATATAGATACATAACGTGTGCATATCTATATAATAACTCGCCGAGTGAGTTGCAAAATTCTATTAGAGTCGTCATTATAGCTCGAGCGCAGTAGCAGCGAGAGAAGACAAAGGTGCACTACCTAGTGTGTTAACCCACACTGGCAGTCATCGGTGTGTATACATATATATATACATATACTACATACATGCGCATAAAACGTATACATAAACGCATATAGGTAGGTAAGAGAGGGATAGCGAACGATACTGAGCATTTGCCATTTTGTGCATCGAGAGCAGCTGTGTGAGTATCGCTAATATATAAGCTGTAGAAACGTGTTCGAAGGACGGATTTGATTTCCGTGTCTATCTAACTCTCTCTGCAACTCTTTTCTCGCTCGTGACGACAGCGCGGAGTCATGCCATGAACTTGCCCAACTTGTATTCGACCCTCCGATCTCCGATACTTAGACCACCGCGCGAGTAGAGATAGAAAGAGAAAGAGAGAGAGAGAGAGAGAGAGAGAGAGAGAGAGGGACGAAGGCAGAGAGCTCCTGATGTGCCGATAGTCATCAGTAGCTCCCGAAAACACAAGCGTAAGAGTTAAAGTAGTGGGAGAGCTTAGAGAGAGATAGAGAGAGAGAGAGAGAGAGAGACAGTCGACAGCAGCAGCATCCCGGGGGAGCTTCGAGAATATGCACAGCTGAGATCGGGGCTAATAGAGCCGAAACGGGCAGCTGACTATACTTTACACGCTATTCGGTTCGATTCTCTCTTTCCTCGGACATTAAGTAGTAACAGCAACTTTGTTTTCCCCCGTCGTGGATTAATCGTCACACGCCTACACACGCGCGAGTAGATATATAGAGCGCAGTGCAGTTCGCGCGCGCGACGCATACGCTCGATTTTTATTAGATTTTGGCTCCGTCATCGTCCTGTGGTGAGTATTGCTTTTGGAGGCGTTTAAAAATAGGATGCATTGGGAGAAATCCAATAGCCCAACTCAGGCATTCTCCCTGTGCTTGTACCTCTCGCTCTCTTCTCTGCATTTCTCATTTTTTTTTTCTCTTTCTCCGGGCTTCCTGATGCCTCCTCTGGCTTGCTGTGAAGTACTCGACTTTTGTTTTTCATGTACAAGATACCGACTTTGTCGGTGCTGATCCTTTTTTTCTATTCTTGAATCTGCGACGACTGTTGAGGGTTCTGTTTTTGGCTCAGAGACACCTTTTCCGGTTTTGCAGCAGTACTTTGTTTTAATGCACTTTTTTTATATAACAAAAAGAATTCCTCTAGGCCTTTACTCACCTCTCTGCTACAACTTATATATATGCTCCTTTCACTACTATTACTCCCACACGATGAGTCGCCTTTTTTCCAGATGTGACTTTAAGGTTGTCTTTTGTCCACTGGTTTCCTTGTATCTCTGCTTGCTGCTCTCGAGGTTTGTTTGGTCATTGATCTTACTTTGTTCCTGTTTTCAGCAAATCAGATCCTTTGTCTTAAATTTTGGTTTGCAGAAAAATTAGTTGGAAAGTGGCTATTGTTTAGAAACTTCCTACCATCAAAATTGCACTGCGTATACTGAGCTTCATCTAATTTTATTATTTTAACCTTCAATAACTTCAAAATAATTACTGCTTCGTCGTGGTAGTTGACAATCTTTCATGGCCTAACTTTTTTTTAACTTTGCTGTTCCTCGGTATTTACAACAAAATGTACATAATTCAAAGAACTCCACCACCATTATACCAAGAAATCACTTGCAAATATTGATTTAATATTTTAAAAAGTGCTTGGTATTGGTACTATTAACTGATAATGTATCAGTTGTCACACTGTTATTGGTAGGGAGAAACCAAGACTTGGAAATTTGTACAACCCATAATAATTATTAAAATGTTTGATTAGATTGATATATAGAGATTACAAATTGAGATAATATTTTCAAAAACACCAAATACCAACATTTTTTTATTTTTATTAATCCAATTCATTTAGTTTATTTAAAAACTTTTGTATAGAAGTTTATTTTTATGCGTACTTCTTTAATCTGTAGTTTATACTTGACAAACATCAAAACAACAGTATTACATAATGGCTTTTTTCTTTTCAGTGAAGTGACTGGTTCTGCATGAAAAGTGAAAGATGAGTAATGAAAGCGATGACACCGAAGGACACGGCATCAACGATGTCGAATTGTCTCTGACAATGCCCATAATCCAGAACACTTGCCCACCCTGTGTCAGCATTTGGATGGAAAAGATGAGGCAAGGAGTTCTATCAAACACTCATTTCAAGGAACACTGGAGAGTCTGGGTTCCAAAAATCTACAAATTAGAGCCAACCGATAACTGCCTAGAATGGGTATTCAACGAGAAGGAGGCTCAAACAATATTGTACGATCCACTGGAAGAATTCATCTGCAATGGTAACCCACACGAGATCCTCAAACAACTGAGTCAAAATGACAGGCCACCATCGATCTGTGGCCGAGTCTTCAAAGCAGGAGAACCAACGTATAGCTGCAGAGAGTGTGGAATGGACTCCACCTGTGTTCTCTGTGTCGACTGCTTCAAGCAATCGGCGCACAAAAATCACAAGTATAAAATGGGCATATCCATTGGCGGAGGTTGCTGCGATTGCGGAGATACCGAGGCGTGGAAGAAAGAGCCATTCTGCAAAATTCACTTGGCCGGCATCGAGTCGAAAGATGCTCCCTCCAACAAGTTACCAGACGACATGGCTCAAAGGGCAGCCGCCACTTTCAGAGCTGTTCTGAAGTACTGTTACGACCTACTGTCCATGGAACACAGTCCCAGCCTCCCGAACGATCTCTGCATAAAGAACGACGAGGACTCGGTGTCTTTGCTAGCGTCGAACGACACTTATTGCACCGTCCTATTCAACGACGAGACCCACACTTTCGACCAAGTAATCATTACCCTGACTCGCGTAATCAAGTGTTCACAGCGGGACGCCATCGAGTATGTTACGAACATCGATCGCGAGGGTCGAGCAGTCGTCAAGTGCTCCGGTTTCCAGCACTGCAACGAGCTCAAAAGCGAGATCGAGAAGTTCACCTCCCGCCACAACAGCCGACCTCTCAAAGTCCTCGTGGAGCACGCTCACGTTGTCGCCCACCAGATCTTCGCAATGAAACTCCTCGGCTGGCTACAGCAGTTTATCAGTCACTGCGAAGGTTTCCGGCTCATCTTCAGCGACGTCGCTCTCAACGACAAGATGCCCGATATCCCCATTGTCAAGGGCATCTTGATCCGAGATTACCAGCTCTGGAAGGCCGCCCGCACCTGCTGGCATCGACTCTTCATCTCGGGTATGCTCACCGAGTACGAGAGCAAGAAGGCTTTGGCCATTGACTTCACCAACAACTACGGCACCGTCCTTAAGGACTTCATTCGAGACGACCACGACCACTCGTACTCCATTGCCTCTCTCGCCGTCCAGCTCTTCACCGTGCCGACCTTGGCTCATCACCTCATAGCCCACCACGACGCTCTGCTGATACTCTTCAACACCTTCATCTCGGAGAGCTCGCGTCGTTGCAATGCCGCAGGCAAGCTTGAGTTCGAGCGGAACGCTCCCAACAACGCGTTTAAGCGAGCTCAGTACATCCTCTACGATCTGCGTTACCTGCTCAGCGCCAAACCCGAGACCTGGACTGACGAGCTGCGTCGAGGTTTCCTCCAGGGCGTCTCGCTTCTGCTTCAGCTACTAGGCAGTATGCAGTGGATGGATGCCGTTGTGCGTCAAGTCGGCCAGCACATGGAGTACGAGCAAGAGTGGGAATCGGCCTTCAATCTCTACATAAAGCTCTCACCGGTCATCAGTCTGGCTCTGGAATGGTGCGGCTCGGATAGAATCGTCTTGATCAAAGCGTTCAGATTAGTGCTGAAGAAGCTGGAGGAACAGCCGGGCAAGGCACCGACCAACTTCCGCGAGGTGGCGGATCACAGTGCTTCGTGCATCCACTACGACGTGTCGACCGAGCCTGTCTCGATCCACTTGCCGCTCTCGCGATTCTTGGCTGGTCTGTTCTTGCATCTGGAGAAGTACGACCTGACCTTCCAGGGTACGGAGTTCCAAACCCTCAGCAAGCCCACCCCCGAAGAGATCATCGAGCCTGTGCTCAGAGCGCAAGCGATGATCTCGCAGGTGCACGCCGGTATGTGGAGGCGAAACGGATACTCCCTAATTCACCAGCTGTACTTTTATCACAATGTCAAGTGCAGAACAGAGATGTTGGATAAGGATATCGTATTGTTACAAGCTGGGGCGGCGCTCATCGAGAGCAATGAGTTCCTCATTCATATACTGAACAAGTTTAATTTGATCAACTGGGCACAGCCGGATTTCGAAACCGCACTGCTCAAGACCTGCGAGGAGGACAGTATTCGCCAGACCATCAATCTCGTCGAGGAGTTTTTAGGTAAGCATTGCCATCTTATCTTTGAATAAGCAGTTTAGGAAAGTAGCTATTGATTGCCAATTTTGTGCGTAATAATTACGATAAGCGATAGGAGTTTAAAAAAAAAAAGATAAACAAATGTGTCACGGTAAGATAAGAGCAAATTATGTATTTTTTTTTCTATCTACAATTGATTGCTGCTACGAGAACTATACCTTATTTAGTGACCTTTTTCAAGATCTAAAAATAGATATGCAAAGAATAAAAAAAAAATAAATAAAACACGCAATCAAGGATACTGCAGAAAAATAATAATTTTTGGCAATCCGACTAGCGATAACTCGATTATTTTTTGCAGCTCTCCTCATTACTATAATCGGCGAGCGATATGTACCAGGCGTGGGTCGCGTAACGCAGGATGATTGTCTGAAACGCGAGATAATTCAGCAGCTGTGCATCAAGCCTCTCTCCCACTCCGAGCTCAACAAGACTCTACCGGACGATGTGCACCACGAGACGGGCATGGAGCGCGTTATTCACGAGGTAGCCGACTTCAAGAAGCCCCAGGTCGTATCCGCTGGCAAAGGCGTCTACGAGCTCAAGTTCAACTTCTACTCCGAGTACAACGTCTTCTTTTACCACTACACCAAGGAAGAGCTGAGTAAATCCGAGGAGGCGCAGCGCAAGAGACGGAAAACCGTTGGCGAGCTCGAGTGCTGTCCTCCGCCTAAACTACCGAGACTCACGGAGATGCTGAGTCTTGTGACAAATCTCTTGCAGTGCGACGTTATGCTGTCTATTATGAATATCGTTTTGACGCGCACGCTCGATCTCAAGGCTAGAAGCTTTTCCGAGCCACAGGTACACAAGATTCTCCATCTTATAGGATATGCACTGCAGGAGCAGGAGTCGGGTTACTATCCGTTCTTGGCATTTACGGAGAGGGCAATCAAGTGGGATATCTATAAGCTGCTGGAGACCATGCAGAACAGCCCGAGAATCGAAGCTCACAAAGATCTTCTCACGTGGGTGTTGGAGAAGTACAGGCAGGTGGCAGGCTCCCCAATACCAGAGGCACCCGAGCCGCCAGCTCCACAGCCCACTGATCC
Organism: Trichomalopsis sarcophagae; assembly: GCA_024372645.1. Classification (NCBI taxonomy): domain Eukaryota; kingdom Metazoa; phylum Arthropoda; class Insecta; order Hymenoptera; family Pteromalidae; genus Trichomalopsis; species Trichomalopsis sarcophagae. The sequence goes on along the minus strand of QLSS01000209.1, from coordinate 53,208 downwards.
TGGTGAAGATACTGAAAAACTCGAGAAAGGTAAGAGATTAATTGATGAAAGAATTATTTAATGCTGCAAAATGGCGATTAAACTATCCTATCTGTGTCGCAATTGCAGGAAGCCAAGAGTGGCGAATGAAGATGGCTGCGTTAAAGCGCGCCCAGGTGATGGCTCAAATGGAAGCCATGCAAAAGCACTTTATGAAGAAAAATGCAAAGATGTTCCAGGAAGCCGCGCTAGATGTAAGCAACAAAGGCTCGAATGACCGTGGCTCGGCAATGGACCTGAGCGAGAGCTTGGACGAAACCTCAGTCGCATTGGGACGTCGTCAGACCAACCGACTTTGCTTTGAAAAATCCTACACTTGCATACTGTGCCAGGAGGACCAGTGTATCAAAGCCGATGAATCAGCCATGGTCCTGGCTGCCTTCGTGCAGCAATCCACGGTACTTTGCCAACTGCCCCATGAACGTCAAAAGGCTCAACAACCACCCCAGTCACGTAGCGTTGCCGAGAAGACACCACTCTTTTTGTCGTCTTATCTGGGTGCCTCTCCTCACACGAGCACTTGCGGTCACGTCATGCACTCCAGTTGCTGGCAGAAGCACTTTGATAACGTGCTCGCCAAGGAGAATCGACGACCCTACAGGCTACGACAACCCGCCAGTTTTGACGTCGAGAAGCATGAGTACCTCTGTCCCCTCTGCGAGTGTTTGAGTAATACCGTGCTGCCAGTTTTACCATCTCTGGGAACACTGCAACCAACGCCTGCAGACCAGCCTGATCTCAGCTTTGATAGATGGTTAGATATTATGAGTGCGCTAACCAAGTGCAAAAGAAGCAACGATAATAAGGATACGCCGAAAGTCGCCCGTAACGAGGACTGCCGATACTGCAAATTTCTCTCGCAGCAGGAATTAGGTAAAACTCTATTCTATTTTAAAAATTTCAAGCCAGATATATACGTGGTAAAATTTTAATTAAAATTGTCTGTTTATTGTTGAAATAGATGCTGCCGAAGCAGAATCAGGTGGCAACGCTCAGGCGACTCCGTCTACTTCATCTCTCATCTCCTGCCCGATCGAAGCTATAAAGGCCCAAGGCCCTGACGGCGAGGCTCTGCTGAGTCTCTACTCCCAACCAGGCCCTCGACTATCTAAGAATCTGGTAGAGATGATCCAGCTGTTTACGCAGACTACGTATACAAAGGGCTTGGGTTGCGAGCCGCATGATGACGATTCTCGAGTGCCCTTATTGGCTTGGAAGTCCACCGCCTACACCGTCCACGCGATAGAGTTTCTTCTGCGGGATACAGAAAAACCTCTTTTGGGCGCACTATCCTCCAGACAGCGCGACAGTTTGGAGGGCTTGGCGCGAATTTCTGCTGTGATAAGCGCGACGTGGCCGAGCAACGTGGCCGGCTCCACCTCGCCGACAAGCTCGGAGAATATTGCCGAGTATGCGCTTGAGTGTCTGACCTGCTTCCTCAATAACGCCGAGAGCAACTACAGCATCCTGAGTTGGGATCCGTTCGGCATGCTCGTCACGTTACTGGCTTCTTTGTCAAATTTACTAAGCAGTCGTACCGACGATCCGCACTCCATCATCACCGGCAATGTGGCTGAGGCACATGCGACGAGGCTGGTCTTCACTGCACTCGTCGTTAAAGTTCTCCTCATGTCGAACTTCGATCAAGACGAAAAGATGGACGTAGATGACGACGTTGCAGATGACAACAACGAAGCAGAGATGAGAGATGCTAGTAAACCCAGTGCAATTTTGAATGTGATGAAGGCTTTAAACATATCGACCGGTAATAAGTCTGATGCGGAGATCTGGCTAAAGGTGCAAGAATGCTGCGAACCGTTCTTGCGTTGTTGCGTATTGTACTTCCACTACGTGACAGATGTACCGGCACCTGTCGACCTGACCGTGCTCGGCGGGGATAGCTTTGAGGCCATGTGCAATTACCTGGGATTACCCGAGACCTTCGAGGAGCTCTTTAATACAGAAAAGGTGCTGCAACTCGCCGTTCAGTGGTCCAAGCATCCGGAAATGGTAAACAAGGACACCGCCACAAGAGAGCCTCTGAAGATCAATCGGCTAGTCGACCTGCCTGACGACTACAGCGAACTTATGAACACCGTGTCAATGTTCAGCTGTCCCAACAGTGACAAGGAGGACTCGTTGAATCCGACCATGTGTCTTGTATGCGGAGGCATGCTTTGCTCGCAGAGCTACTGCTGCCAGGTCGAGCTGAATAAAATTATGGTTGGCGCGTGTACATACCACGCTCACGAGTGCGGCGCCGGGGTCGGCGTGTTTCTGCGCGTACGCGACTGCGAGATCGTATTCCTGAGAAGTCCAAACCGAGGATCCTACGGCTGCCCACCGTACTTCGACGAGTATGGCGAAACCGACCAGGGTCTGCACCGGGGCAATCCACTCAAGCTGTGCAGAGACAAATACAAGAGGTTGAATCAAATGTGGCTTGGCCACGGCCTGTACGAATGTATCGCTCGGGCTATCGAGACTGCCACCTCCGCGACCGGCCAGTGGCAACACTTGTAATTTCGGACTTGGCGTTACCATCGCGATAACAAAAAAACTTGTAATTTATTTCGACGCTAGAGTTCATTTCGCAAGAGGCGCGCATTAGAAACGCTATCGAAGGTTCGCGGTCAGCGTAACCGGGGTTCGGATGATTGCGAAGCGCGTTGATTGAAACCTTTTTTTATTTTTAAGTTTACATCTGAAAATTATTTTTTCCTTACGTCTACGCGATAAATTTTGTTTTGTTTCCACTTGATACACGTGGAAGTTGTGTTTGTAAACGGATTAACGAGCTTTTATAACTGACGAAATACGCGTGATCTTAGAAACTCTGATCTTTTTTAAACGATCGCAGGCTGATTCTTATGTTTCCTTTGCTATATTTCTTTATTTGATATAAATATATTTATTGTGGCGATTGTAAAAACAAAGAAAGAAAAATTAGTAACCTAAGCTTTTATCGAAGAATAACGGATACTAGGTGTCGACTTAAAAAGCTCAATGGGCATCAAATTCACGGGGAGACATTAATAGTGCTTCTCCTCACGATGTCGCATATTTACTATAGGTTGATAATAGCAGTTAGTATTGTAATTGTTTCTTATGAATCATTTTAATCTCTCACAAGCGTTAATATTCGTTTAGCGAAAATTGTAAAGTAGACAAGAGCGAAATGAATTGTACATTTAAATAATCGAATATTATATAACGTTATGACCGTTTATATTGTTTCAGAGTTTACTGGTCATTCTATTATTAGAATTACAATTAAAATTACTTTTTCTAGAGTAATTAATTTTAATTCATGTACTATATTATTATTACCATTATTATTACTATAAATATAATTTTTAACGTTTAAATCACCATCAATCATCATTGCCATTTTGTAAATTTTTAAAGTAACATGGTCATCTCACGACTGTTAGATGTATGGGTACCTGTGTATATCAAACTTTAATAATCAGCTTTAGATATTGCTAAAAGATTTGGTATAAACAGTGACTATAAAATTAAAAAAAAATCGTACTTTGGACAGGATCTAAGTTAAAACGCTGAATAATCGTGAAAGGCAAGCAGGGCTACTATAATGATAACTATTTTATAAAATTTTTATTCGAAATTTTTAATATTATAAAAATGTTTTCATGTTATTACACTTATAGATTGCAAAATAAATTTCGAAATTGAGAATATCTTAATTCACAGCTAGGCGTTCTCACTTTAAAGAAAAATAAATTGTCTCTACTCAATATTCTTTTGAATAAAATAATCTAAGCATTGTAATGCCTTCTATTACAGCTTGTAATATTTTCTTATTTATTATTTCAAAGAAGCTTTCAACTAATTTAACGCATAATTATGATAATTCCTTGCAGCAAACTTGAGTCATTCATAATATTGAATGTTTAATATTATACGCGTTATCGTACATTGCACAAACTTACGATTACATTTCCGTGAACGCTTGGTTTCACGAAAACAATTTTCTTCGGCAAAAACAAGTTGAAGTCCGGGGAGGAGACAGATTCTTAATTAATATCAGAGATCTTTGCGTGATTTTTGAGATTACGTATTATTATTAGTAAAATAAAAAGGAAACATTGTTCGAAGATCTAATGCTTTTCGCGCACCGAGCTAGCAAAAAGGCGTACCGAGTTCAGAATGCAATTATAAGGAATTTCATGTTTTACCAGATAAAGTTTTGTTGTTTGTAAAATAAATTTAATATATATATATATGAATGATAAACGACTTTGTGACTATAATATACTGTTACCTATGACACGCTCCTTTTTAAAACAACGAAGGTAAGTAGGGTAATTTTACAAGAAACTACTTGTAAAAAAAAACAAGAAAATTGCATAGTCACGCAACTTAGCAAAAAAAGAAGATTACCAAATGCGTCGTAAAAGCACAAGCTCATTAAAAGCAGCCGCATAGAGATTCCGCGTCAAGATTAGAAATTCCTCGGCGGCGCATCTGACGAGAACCACACGGCCGCCGTTCGATCTATATATATATACCCACCTACAGCTCGCACGTGAATCTCGAACGCGGAAATAGCGTATACTACCTCCGATCATCATCAACAATAATAGTACGCGTAATCCCCGAAAATTCGAATAGCTGCATAGCGCGAGCATATATCTATTTATATACATCAGAAATCAGTTAAATGGAACCGCAGGTCGTCGCGCTTGCGCACTCGATCGTCTCTCCAGCTCAGGCCACTTCCACAACGAACCGCATATGCTCGCGCTGACTACTTATAGAATAATATCGCTTCCCGAACTTTTTTATTATTCTCCTATCGTCCACCTATCGAAATCCAAAACAACGAGTACGGCTCTCGACGATGACAAACTGCAGAGTCGCAGACGGCTCCGCGGCAGCGAACATATAGCTATAAGCGCTAAGTAACCGCCTGCAGAGCACGACAGCTGCGCGCGCTGAGAGAGAGAGAAGAGAGAAAAGAAAACGATCGTTCCACTTGCTGCTCCGGCGTGTTGTTCGTTTTTTCGCTCTCGTCACCGCCGCGAGAGACAGCACAGAGCGCGAGTATAGTTATATTATATACTGTATATATATATGTGTGTGTGCATCGTCGTCGTCATCGCGGTGTTTTCATTCTAGCGCGCAGAAGAAAGAAAGGAATCGCCGATAGCCGTCGCCTCTCCAGCAGTACATCGCTGGTCCAGTATAGTGTGTCTCCCTGCGGCTATATAACAAATAGGCGGTATATAGTCTTCGTTCGCGGGCGCGAAGGTTATGGATTAAAGGCATCGGGGTGTGGCTGTACGCGCGCGGTTTGTAAATATAAAATCCGGAGGGCGGTTGGTCCGCCAGTGTGGCTACTTCGATGTCGCGAGGGACGACGAGGGAGAGGCTCGGTTATGACGATGCCTAAGGCGGATTGCAGACCTATTTCTGAGAGAGTATCATGGCTGCTGAGTGCTCTGCACCAGCCACTCGTTGACATCTGTTGATCTGCTGCTACGAGGAGAGGAGGACTGGTCTGCCACTTGGGTTGTGCAGGCCCATGAGACCACAGGCTACAAACCCTATGTGGGATGTTCAGCTCAACCACTCCCACTCAGGCCCACGAGTACACCGAGATGTCTCGGTTAGCCGATTACTTTGTAATCGTGGGCTACCATCATGAGAAAGAGAGTGAGTTGACAGTGATTATCCGTTAGTTCATTTGCTGTCTTCTTTTGCACAAGGTATAATTGTTTGTTTTTTGATTATCCAGGAAGCGGTACTAGTAGTGGACTTATTCTGCAAAGATTTCCAGAGAAGGATTGGCCTGACACTCCGTTTATTGAAGGCATAGAATGGGTTGGTATCTTATAGCTCATTGTTTGGCTTGATCAATGATTCATTTAGATATTGTTTTTATGACTCTTTGATTCTCCAAAGTTCTGTCAACCACAAGGATGGGCGCTGTCTACAGAGAGGCAGGAACCTCGGTTCTTTGTGTCTATATTAACAGACATAGACGCGAACCGACACTACTGTGCATGCATGTGCTTCAACGAAACTGTGTCCATTACACCAAGCAAACCAGTGGACGAAGAAGAAGATCCAGTAGATGGAGACAGTCGTTCACTAGTAATCAAGACCCTACCAGCTATTGCACATCACAGCATTATGTATGCTCCAAAATGTTTGGTACTGGTATCCAGACTTGACTACATTGAAACCTTTCGTGTAAGCTATTTTTTACAATTGGATAGTTGCACATTGAATGAGTAATACTTATTGATCTGATTATTTGCATTGCAGAATTGTCTCGGCATTATTTATACCGTTTATGTAGAAAATCTTGGTATACCATTGGAAACACTTGTTGGTAACATTTTGGGATGCATACAGGTTCCACCCGCTGGTGGACCACAAGTTCGTTTTAGCATTGGTGCAGGTGATCGTCAAGCACTGCAGCCACCCATCAGTCCTTCTCTTCCTATTACTCATACTAGCGTTAATTTGTTATTTCAACAGTTGGGTGAGTGATATTTGCTCATTGCTTGTTTTTTTACGCATATTAAATGAAATATCAGCTGCTAATTTCTCCTCTTTATTCAATTTCCAACAGGTATTCGTAATGTATTGGTATTATTCTGTGCTGTAATGACAGAACACAAAATTCTGTTTCACTCTGCAAGCTACTCAAGATTAACAGAAGGATGCAGAGCACTAACTGCACTGATGTATCCGTTTCGTTATACTCATGTATACATTCCACTTTTGCCAGCTGCTCTAGTCGAAGTTCTAAGCACACCAACGCCTTTTATTATGGGCGTGCACAGCTCTCTAAAATACGAAGTAGCTGAATTGGTAAGCTCAACAACACACTCGAATAAATACTTGGCTATGTATCTTAAAGCTAACATATACGCCGCTATTCGCAGATGGATGTCATTGTGGCTGATCTGGACGGCGGTTCGATCATGGTACCAGACGGAGTTTCCCTACCCTTGTTACCGGAACCTCTCTTGTCGCAAACCCAGGACGCCTTGTCTCTGGTTCTGCAGCCCGAGTTAGCTTGCGCCGATTACGCGTTTCCGCCGATGGCTTCGAGAGCACCCAACCCGGCGATGCTCGACAAGGAACTTCGCGCAGTTTTTATGAGGACCTTCGCGAATCTGTTGCAAGGCTATCGTAGCTGCCTGACGCTCATTCGCATACATCCCAAGCCTGTTATAACATTTCATAAAGTGAGTGCTCAGAGTTTCCATCTTCTCATTACGTGACGATGCAAGTAACTAATGTTTATAAATCTTTGATTTATAGGCTGCTTTTCTCGGAGAGCGTAATCTGATGGACTGCGATTTCACGGTGCGCGTATTGGACTGCATGTTCTTTACGTCTTTCATCGCTGAGAGAGGTCCACCGTGGCGGGCTTGCGACGTTTGGGATGAGCTGCACAGCAACTTGAGCGATCAACTAAAGCAAGAAGCTCAAGATCATAGTAAGTTAAAGCAACAAAGTGATTTGATCAGCTCGAATATCTCCTGCAGCTTAAAACTAACGAAATTTTTTCTCTAATCTGCTGTAGCTCTCGTATTAACTCACGTTCAAGAGTTAGCGCAACAGTTATACATGAACGAAAATCCAAATCCTCAGCCGTACGTTCAAAAAATTCTGAAACCTCCGGAGGGAGCTTTCGCGCGTATTCACCAGCCACTGCTTCCGCGCATTAATCCAGAAACGGTCCAGGCAATCATTGACGAGGGTCTTGCTAAAAGCAACCTGAAAGCGCGACTGTCCCTGCTCAGGCCGATTCCACCGCGCATAGTACCAATGGGGCCGCACATATCTGTGGTTCACGACACTCGGCATTTGGTCAGCAATTCAGCACGTAGACTGGAAGTGCTGCGCAGCTGTATCAACTGCATCTTCGAGAACAAAATATCCGATGCACGCAAGACATTCCCGGCAGTGCTGCGAGCACTGAAAAGTAGGGCTGCGCGGTTGGCGCTTTGTATGGAGCTATCGCAACATGTTGTCGGAAACAAGGCAATGCTGGAGCACCAGCAGTTTGATTTAGTGGTCAGGTTGATGAACTGCGCGCTGCAAGATAATTCGTCGATGGATGAACACGGTGTTGCTGCAGCACTGCTGCCCCTGGCTGCTGCATTCTGTAGAAAACTCTGCACCGGTGTCATTCAATTCGCGTACACGTGTATTCAGGAACATGCGGTCTGGCAGAATCAACAATTCTGGGAGGACGCCTTCTACCTTGACGTCCAGAAAGATATCAAGCGTTTGTATCTACCGGGAGAGAATAGCCTCTCGCGGCTAAACGACGGTCTGCTTAGTCCCACAAGTCCACGTGACAACAAGGACCTATTCAGAGACCGCACTCTGGTCTACCGGGGTCAGGAAGCATCTGCTTTGGAAATCGCCGCCGAGCAGATGCGGATAGCATCGTCCGTCAGTCCTGAAAAGCAGCGCGAGTTGATTGCTAGTGAAGAAAGTACGTTGTACAGTCAAGCGATCCATTACGCAAACAGGATGGTCAATTTGCTGGTGCCATTGGATATTGGAGCCAAGACGCATCGACAAGATCACATCATCGATGACGAACGTGCGAGCAACAGCATTACTAACAGGTTTGTTTAATACTTTATTTAATTTATTCATGAAGCATACTCATTCAAGTAACGTTAAAGCAATTTGAATAAGCATCTTTAACAATCAAACTATGATAAAAAAAAAAAATAAAATAAAAATACAATTCAATTTTTTTTACGTTTGATTTTCTTCTGATAGACTCTTTAAAAAAATAAGAAAAGATTAATGGCTCATTACTAACAGTTGGTTTTTGTGATGAACTCGTGTGAAAAATAAATTAGTCATAAATCTTTCAGCGTTGCCAGCGATAGCGGCGATGCGGAATCCGGGTTCGAGGAGACGGATCCTGGAGAAATGGGCAGCGCGGTCATACGAATGGTGTCGCGGTTCGTCGACCGTGTCTGCACGGAAGGCGGCGTTAGCACGGAACACGTCAGATGTCTGCACCAAATGGTACCAGGCCTCGTACACATGCATATCGAAACTCTGGAAGCCGTGCACAGAGAGAGCAAGAGATTACCTCCAATTCAAAAAGTAATAGACACTACATAGAGATCTTTATAATGTGCTTAGAGATTGGTTTAATATGTGCAATAACTATTTCTGTTATCAGCCGAAAATACTGACGCCGAATATGCTACCTGGAGAAGAGGTGATAATGGAGGGTTTGCGTGTTTATCTGTTACCCGATGGCCGAGAAGAGGGTTCGGCCGGTCTTCCTAAAACGCCGCCCTTCTTACCGGCCGAAGGAGCTATATTCCTGACTAATTATAGAATCGTTTTCAAAGGAATCCCCTGCGATCCTTTCGGTAAATTTTGATTACGAAGTAATGATTTATGCATATTTCTTTAGCTCATTCCGATTCACGTATGTTTCTATTCGATTCAAACAGCTTGTGAGCAAATGGTAGTACGTGCTTTTCCGGTTACATCTTTAACCAAGGAGAAACGCGTTCCCGTGCAGCACCTATCGCACATTGATCACTGGAACCAGGAAGGACTCCAGCTGCGTTCTTGCACCTTCCAACTGATCAAACTGGCGTTTGACGAGGAAGTGACCCCCGAGAACGTCGAGACGCTGCGCAAACTAGTTCATAAGGCTCGAAATCCTCCGCATATCTTTCATCATTTCGCTTTCAGTGGGCAGGTTTTGGTTACACCTACAGCTCATAACAAGGGAAAAGAGAAGCACGCTACTCTAAAGTGAGTAATCTCCAATGTACATATATACATTATTAATGTTAGAACGCTATAAACATTGTGGGATTCCTTCATTTTTCGTGCAGGGGTTTTGCAAAGAAGACTTTACTGAAAACTGCCAGAAAGGCTGGTTTTAAACCTAAACAATCCTCAAAGAGGCAAAAGTACGTTTTGCCAAACATGAATCTCACTAGTAATAATAAATACATGACGTCCCCTGGTCGAATGAGTCTACCGATTACGGAAAATAACGATTTAAGCCACGATGATGATTTAAGCGGTAAGTTGCGCAACAATCAAAATCGATTCGTCATCAGCATACTGCATCACCCGCTGACCTCATTTATCGTAAAATTTTTAGTTGATGAGTTCGAGATACCAGGGATGATTGTTCCTCCCGTGACAGATGCCAAAACCCTAGAACGATTATCTGAGCGAAGTTACGTGAGAGATTGGTATCGTCTTGGCTTGTGCTCAAACGGGCCGCAGAATAATCGACGAAACGAGCCATTTCGATTGACCTCAGTTAACTGTGCCTATATGATATGCAGAAGCTATCCCGCTCTATTTATAGTTCCTACCTCCGTGTCAGACGAAAGCATTCGTAGGTTTTGTAGATTGTACAGACATAATCGAGTTCCGATCGTGACCTGGCGCCATCCGCGTACGAAGGCTCTGCTCATCAGAGGTGCTGGCTATCATGGCAAAAGCGTCATGGGAATACTCAAGGCGCATCCGACATCTGCTGGAAATCTCAAAGGTAACATTGATTTTTATCAATTAATCATGCGTTTTTTTCTTTTCTTTGAGATAAGGTTCGGCAAATTTTCAAAATTTTTTTAGCGAGTTCGTCGGAAAGTACGTCAACACTGGAACAAGAGAAGTACATAGCTGCTCTCGTAGCCTCTACTCCAGTATCGATACTACGACAAGGCTCAGCTTGGGGCATGTCGGACAGTTCGCTGAGCATCGATTCGCTTTTATTAGCTGCCGAAGATAGAAACGCAACTCCCGAGCAATCTCGACGGAACCCTTTCAACAAAGCCATGGGCACTTTAGGGTAATAATCGATTAGCTTTGCTTGAATGCCTACTACGCTTTACACGAAGTTTTCACTTTTTCATTTTGCACTTTTATTTTCTTACCACACGAACAGTTCTTCTGGAGGTAAAGGTCCGAAAAATTTCGGTAGGTGGGGTTCTCTCAAGGACAAGAGGCAAAGCTCGCAAGCGTCCTTGGCGTCCGCAAACCAAAGAGGGACCGTTAGGCATTCGGCTGATTCCGATAGTGGGACCGAGTGCGTCCATACGTTCCAGAAAGCTGCTCTCTACATTCTCGGCGAGAAATCGCACATGAAAGTGAGATAATTTATCATTTTGCGCTTTATTTACTTGACTCACTCTGTTGTACTGAACAGCACGATTTTTTTCAATGAATCTCTGTATGAATTTTCACCTCATTACATTGGAATTTTTTGTTTTACAGGGAGTAAAAGCAGAGTCAGCACCAAAAACTGATTTTATACCTGTTGAATTTTTCGATGTAAGACATACTAAAGCCGCTTTTAAAAAACTCGTCAGAGCTTGCGTTCCCAGTACCCCCAATGTAGAACCAGATGCCAGTTTTTACAAGTAAGCGAATCCAAATTAGTTGAAGAAGGGTTATCTCTTTTCTACAGATTTTTCTAACACAGCGTTAATTTCAGATTGATAGAAAATTCAGAATGGTTGCAGCAGCTTCAGAGCCTAATGCAGCTTGCAGGAGCCGTCATCGATTTAATGGATCTTCAAGGCTCCTCCGTAGCCGTTTGTCTAGAAGATGGCTGGGACACTACAGCCACAGTATGCTCAATAGCTCAAGTGTGTCTAGATCCTCACTATCGAACGATCGAGGGCTTCCGAACTCTTATAGAGAAAGAATGGCTCGGGTTCGGTCATCGTTTCGGTCATCGTAGCAACTTGGCGGCCAACTCTCAGACCACGAATTTCACACCCACCTTCTTACAGTTCCTCGATATCGTTCACCAGATTCAGAGGCAGTTCCCGCTAGCTTTCGAATTCAACGATTACTATCTTAAATTCTTAGCATATCATTCAGTATCATGTCGGTTTAGAACTTTCTTGTTAGATTGCGAATTTGACAGGGTCGAGTGCGGTATTACAGCTGTAGAGGACAAACGAGGATCCCTCACGAGTCATCATAAAGGTATGTATAGCATGCATAAATTTGAATTAGTTTATTCGAAATTGCAATTAAAATGAATCAATTTATTGGCTCATAGGAGTAGATACAGGTAGTGATGACGAGACAGTGTATCCTGGTGGAAGACTAGCGGGAACCAATATGGGTTCAAATCTGGGCCAAAGCATATTTGACTACATCGAGAAGCAGCATACGAGAGCTCCTCTATTCTATAACTTCATGTACACTCCAAATACCGAGCATCCAATCTTACGACCTGTGTCACATTTACCAAGTCTTGACATATGGGAGTACTATCTGGAGGAAGAACTGGCTCATGGGCCTGCCTATGACCTGGAGATACTGCAGCAGGATTCGCAGCAAGAAGAGGAGTCCGAGGCTGCCGACGGTATCGTCAAGAGCAACCGCAAAGTCGTTACGCAAGGGTATGAAATGCAAAACTATTTTGAGTGATGGCGATTTGACGTGCAAATAATTCAAAACTCACTGCTCACGTTTTGAATTTCAGATACAACAGCGTCAATACAATGGTACCGGATCAATTCACTCACCTTCTGGAAGAAATTCACAAGCTCGAGACGGAGCTTGGCCACTTGCCTCAGAAGTGGAAAGTTTTGTGGGACAAGCTTGAATTACCCAATACCGATTCACTAACTGTATGTTTTACTTGACTTTTTGGACGAATGAGTAATGTTTTCGTTTACTTATCAAGGAATTTATTTGCAGAGACACGCATCGTTCAGCACAGCACTTGTAAGGCATCACGGTCGGTTAATTCATAAACGTTCTACTTTAGAACTGCTTTTAAGAGGAAAACTCGCTGGAGGAAATACTACTGGAAATGAAAGTTCCGTCTACGTTCATCCTCATAGGTATGGAATTGAACATATGTTCATACTTTTCATAAAGAATCACAATTTTCCTTACTAATAAGAGAAAAATAAATCTCTTATATTTTTAATAGATTCGAAAGACTTGATACCGCAACGCCGACACATTGTGACGCTTGCTCCGGCGTTTTATGGGGTCCTGTAAAAGCTGGTTTAAGATGCGTCGATTGCGGTTACGTATGCCATGAAAAATGCGCCGATTCTGTATCGAAAAATTGCACAAAATACAAAGCGGTCGGATCGGACAACATACAAAATCATACTCTTACTCGAAGCGGTGGAGACAATGGAAGTGTGAATTCAAGTACCACGTTGCAAACTTCATCGCAACAATATTACGAACAATTTTCTAGTAATGTAGCGGAAAATAGAACACACGAGGGATACTTGTTTAAGCGTGGAGCTCTACTCAAAGGATGGAAGCAAAGGTGGTTTGTTTTGGATTCGATCAAGCATCAGTTGAGGTATTATGATGCTATGGAGGACTCGAACTGCAAAGGATACATAGGTAATCGCGCTTAAAGAATACATACATTTTTTATTGCAATCTTCACAGCGAGTTCCGATATTAATATTTACATATTCTCGGTTGTTAGATCTTGCTGAGGTCGTATCTGTGACTCCTGCAGCTCCTGTGCAAGCACCCGGAAAAAAGACAGATGACAAATCTTTCTTTGATGTAAGCGCAAAATTTTGTTCTCAATCTTTGTAAGCACGCATATTCAACTTGAATAAAAAATAATTTTATGCACTTTCTGTTTTAGCTTCGCACAAATCGCCGAACGTACAACTTTTGTGCTGGAGATGCCGCGACTGCGCAAGAGTGGATCGAAAAGGTTCAAGCGTGCTTGCAGTAGTGCCTCGTTTCCAATTTATATTTGTACGAAATTAAACAAGTGACTGATAGGATAATTATTCCGATTTGTGAGATACTTTTGTATAGTGTAACCGTAAACGTCATGAACAGTAAATTTGCGTTCGTTATAATTTTTATTAATTAAAATTAATGGTTATGTGATTATATGGTATTCCAAATGATGCCTATGAAAGTGAATGTGGAATAGCATTAAAGTACGTTCTAACAAGATAAACAAGAGTTATGAACTTGTTCTAATTTTTATAAAGATTGTTCGATTTTACCTTTTTGACGAGTGATTACATAATTTATGGAAGCGTTACAGTTTTCTTAAAAAAAAAAAACCTGTTTTCTACTTTCCATCAAAGTGCGTACTAGTAATGATTTATAATCACGCAAATTATAGATATAAAAGCTATGTACAACCCTTGATATATAACTAGGATTGTTATTGCTAGATTTGCATCATACGATTTTGCTTATTATGGACTGTGAGCAAGACAAGAAAATAAGAATCAATGATTCTGCTTGTTCAGCTTTGTGAAGAAAAAAAAACTTTTTCATAGCGTTTATTCGAATTTGACAACTTGCACGTCAACTAAAGTGGAAAAATGGCTATTGTCAAGTTGTACTATAACAGAGCTAGATAGAAATGGTATAAATCTGTTGCTAATTATTGTGAGTCTCGTTTAAAAAATTGTATACAAATGTTCTTGTATAAATGGCAATATAATAGACCTTACAGTGGATGCGATATAAGTTGAATGTTTTATTGTTGTTTTATATTATCAATTCTATGTACAATGCTATACATAGTTTTCTATTTTTTTCCCCCTCGTTTATCGATTTAACGTTGTGATTTCAACAGAAATTACCATAATTTCGCTTTTGTATAAATTAAAATTCTTTGTATATGAACAAATAGTACTTCATTTTTTACTATTACATATTTTACCAGGTCCGTACTCTTAGATATGCTACCTATATACATACAATCAAACACGATAAAACGCGAGAAAAGGCTGTTGAAAAAGATCTATATATTTTCATGAGAACCCGCCGTGTACAGTGTTATGTTGGTATGCCAAAGCTAAAAAAACCCTAAGACAGATCGTTCGCCATCTATCGTTCTAGTTCCGAAATTAGGTTTCGACCATTTCCTTTTCATGTCGTCGCGTCGCGTACGAAACACGTGGCTGGTGTGATATTTCGTTAATTTTACGAAAAATATAGTGTGCATAACGTAAGTAACGGCCCCAAATGCGTTTTATAGTCCGGTGCAACCGTTAAACATTGCATATCCGGGTGTTCCTGGCCCAGGAACGCCCCTAGGGCCACCGGTCAACACGCGAGAGGAGGCGGCCTCGCCAATACGTTACGCGCTATTTTGCAACTTTTTTAACAATTAACGTTGGTTAACCGTTTTTTGGTGCACAATTATTTTTTGGTTTTGGTTACGGTTCGTTTACTTATGCCGGCTACTGTGATTATCGCTTAAAAATTGAAAAATCTCATTTATTTGCAGTTATAACCTACAAATTTACAAAAGCAACGTCCATTTTGAGGTTGACATTATATTGTCTAGATTTAGCTATGTTCATCTGTTGTAACATGTTGACTAAAATAAGACATTGCAAGGCATATATTCATTTCTGTATGTCTGACTATTTATCAAAATATTGACAATAATATGAAACTTGATGTTTACAATATTTATTTTGGTTACCGTACATTACACCCAAATATGCAATGCTGTACAATTGATTTTTTATTCTAATATATTTCTAATTTTAAAGGACAGACTTATTATTGTATACTCTACTTTGAAAACAAGACAGATGTTGTGATACTCGTGAATTTTGTTTGCATTGCAGCATGCCCCTTGCAAAGGATTTTTTACATCCCTCTCCTGCTGAGGAAAAGAGGAAACACAAGCTGAAGAGATTGGTTCAGAAACCAAACAGTTATTTCATGGATGTGAAATGCCCTGGCTGCTATGCTATCAAGACAATCTTCTCTCATGCCCAGAGGCCAGTGGAATGCGACGGATGCCGTACTATTCTGTGCACACCCACAGGAGGCAAAGCACGACTCACAGAAGGCTGCTCCTTTAGAAAAAAGGTTCAGTGCTAATTTTATTCAATCCGATCTTTACATTCGCTAAATAAACAGAAAATGTAAAAAAAAAACAGGAATATCATCAGTTTTCAAGTTATTCCGTTCTTTCCCATGCCAATGTTCCCGTACTATTTAAGATTATTTCAAGTACATGTGAATAAAGGTATACATTTTAAAAAAATTCTTTGACAATTTTTAATTATACTTTAAAGTATTCTTTGATTTTACTGCTTTGAAAAATGTACACTTTGAAATAAAGGTCAAAGGGAAACAGGGGTAAATAATGTAGTGACAATGTGTAAATAAACGGGTTGTATATTTTATACATATATATCTTGCATTTGGATGCCTCAATAATTATACTTTTTTTCATGAAAATTATTAAAATTGAATTTTACAACTTGCAATAGGCATTCCTAAAAATTTTTGTTCTCGTCAGGCACCAACACTAGATAATGTCATAATCAACAAATGTACACAAAACTTGAAATATAATGGAATGATTATAAATTTATGAATATAAAATAGCATTGTATGCTTGAAAGATTGCAGATGCCACTTCCACAGTTCTTGATTTTAACGATAACTGGAAGAGAAAAAGAGAGATAGCAATTAGTTAAATTAACGACATTATTATCTTACACTTTGCTTGAACAATCACACAAAATGCACGTACCAAAATATCTGGATTTCCTGGCTGAATTTTCAATTCAACGAGCACCCATACATTATTGGTAAGCTTCAGTGACTGGTACAGCATGTCTTGACCTTCAACATTCCTCTTGGCTATTGTGAATACATTATTCTGCTGCATTTTCGATACTACTTGGTCCGTCGTCAACATAATTCCAGATAAGGTATATTGAACCTAAAGAACAAAATACAATGTAAACATCTATTACTAAAAGAATCCCATACTTGTAGAAAGCATCATGAACAAATTATCGACGTACTTCATTTTGAGCTGGAATATCTTTCCATGTTGATAGAAATACCCTCTTGTCTAATTGTCCATCTTCGGTGAAGTAAACATTCATGGGAACTATGCAGGCAAAATAGAAGACATCGATATTGTTCTTAATTGCAACTTGGAGATTGTTGAGTGGTTCCATCCGTTGTACCGCGCCCACAGTAGACAATACCACAGATGCCTCTATGCTCTGACCAGGATTCAATGGAGCTGGAACTTGTAGGGGTACCGCAGGTGCCAAACCAAAGCTATTTTTATTTAATTGAATGGCGAAACCTCCCATTGGCTGCATTGCCTTGTTCGTAAACGTCATATCCATGTTTATCTGACCATTCCTAGTGATAAGACAATAATACGCATTAACTTGAAACGTTCTAATGGGTCCGACTGCGTGGTCAAACACGAAAGTTTTGTGCTTACTTTCTTGAAAACGTTCCCCAAATGTCGAAGCCCTTTCCTTTCTCCGCTGGTAACCAATTAACCTTTGGTGCTACATAGGACGTCGTGCCCTGAGTGAAACCGAAGATATCTCCTAGCAGTCCGGTTGTTGTCTGTGATACGGCAGGTGGGGCGGTAGTTTCGGGACCTCCTAGAATACCGTCGAGACCACTGCTCAACAGATCCAGGCCGAGTCCTGTGGAAGGTGGCGGTGTTGGCGTTACCAGGGATGGTCCACCTAAACAAGCGATCGATTTTTAAAATTTGTATTAGAAAAAATATATTAGCAATTAATCAGTCAGCCAGTCCTTATGCCTTACCGATATCCATACTGAGCAGATCTCCGATAAGCGAGTCCTGTGCAGGAATGACCTGTGCCTGCGGTTGCGATCTGGACGCCGGGTCATCGTTAGAGTTACTCCTAGCCGGCAGTGATTTTCTGGTTCCAGCTGCTCTGCCCTCAACAAACGCCGTCGGCGGCTTGTGGTAGACCGAAGCCAAGCTCGAGATGTGACAGATGAGCTCGTCCAGCAACGTTGGCTCCAACAGATCTGTCTCCTCTGAAATAAGCGGCTTCTCAGCGAGCACGACCTCCTTGGCTGCTGCCGGATCGGTACTCAACAGTCTCCAGTAGATGAATCCTCTGTCTCTCAGATCCGGATTGTCGGAGTCTTGAGTGGCGAGACTGAGGACCTGCTGCACGAGCTCTTGTGTGTCGGTGGGCCTCTTGAGGAAGAGCTTGACGATGGCGGTAAGCAGCTGTAGCTGCACCTGAGTATTCTCGTCGTGGAAGCCCTCCAAGAAGCTCTCGAGAAGCTCGTCCGCGTTGTCGATACGCTCAGCGTACTCGCCGATGATCCAGATCATGGAGGCTCGTGCCTCAGGTTCATCGAGAGTGTCGAGGTTCTCGCAGAGCGTTGAGATTATGCTCTCGTACTTGTTGGGATATTTGCGGAAGATGTCCTTGATCACGACGATGGCCTCTTGCACTACGTAATTTACCTTGGTCTGAATAAGATCCAACAGCGTCGACACGCATCTCTCTGCGGAAGGTTCCACCTTGATGGCACAACGACCAATCGCCCTGACGGCCTTCCTCACAAAGTCAACGTCCACCTCCGTGGCGTACTCCTTCAATTCCGACAAAACCTGTGCGATGTTCGCCTGCGATGCCAGTCTGATCATGATATCCAGCTTCTCGAGTTTGACGTAGATGGGGTCGTTGTACTTGACGAAGAACACCTTCATCTCGTGTTTCAGGATATCCGGCCTCTTCTGGACAATCAGGTTGATGTTCCTCAATGCGACGTACTGTACCTCCGGCTCGGAGCTGAGCAATGTGACGAGTGGCGGTGCCAGCTTTTTCGTGAGTGTTCCCACGAAATCCGACTCTGACTGCAGCATCTCCATCAACTTCATGAGTACTTTGACAGCTGATAGGACGACGGCGGCGTTGGCGTGCGCCAGACGAGGTGTGATTCTCTCGCAGATACTCTGGGCCTCTCGGTCGTCCTTAGGAGAGTAATTCGCGAGCGAGTCTAGAATGAACACTTGGCCCCACTCCGTGCACTCGTTCAGAGCTGTGAGGAGCTTGTTGATGGTCTGTGCGTTCATCTCCACCAGAGGCTGTCCACTTGGGCTCGACTCGTTGATCTCGGACAAAGCTGCTACCGCATTCGCTACCACCTGCGAGACGAAACACGACGATTAACACAGGTGCGTTTAACAGGAAATTCGAAGAAAAAAAAAAGAAATGAAAGCGGAAGATGAAACTCACCATAGGATTACTGTCGGAGAGGAGATCCTTGAGCTGGTCCAGAAAGCCCTGGTCCTCGACCAGACCTGCATTAATGTCATAAAGCTTGGCTACGCACACGGCTGCTGTCTTGCGCACATAAGGATCTTCGTCTTTCAAACATTTGCGCAGTGGTTCGCACAGATATTCCGTGATCTTGTCGACCCTAATGCATCCCATGGTGCGAACGGCTAGAGCGCGAATCAGGGGGTTCGGATCCTCGCAGTCCTACGCAAAAATTGGTCACGCCAGGGATTCAAGTCTAGTCACAGTAATGGCTATCTATGTCAACTCAAGAACTTGACAGTATAGAAAATGAAATGGTACCTTAGTCATCGGAGATGTTGCTAGCTCCTTTTGCGTGTCAGAACGAAAAATGTAAAATTGGTCACCGTCACCATTGTTATTATTTTTAGTTAATTACGTATGAAATTTTGTTTGTTTTATTCACAAGAGAAATAAACATCGCATGTGAGTTTTTTTTTTTTTTTTTTTTGCTTTATTTGAACCAGTCATTTTTTAAAGAGCACGATTCGTTTGTTATTTGCTTTACTTATGTACGTATAACAACTTGGATCTTGAAGAAATTCTTATATAGACATGTAGTAAATATACATGAAGCAGAAAGTAAAAATTTTTCATCGGTCACAACATCGATAGACAGCCTTGTTATACAGACACTAATTTTTAATAATTATTACTCATTAAGCTATAATAATAATAATAATAATAATGTTTAAAAAAATCATTTTCAAAATTTGAAATTATATAATAATGCAGACGAAAATATTTCTACTCTTTAGAATATTACACTAGTCTGGTCCTTAAGGGAAACAAAACGTAACGACATGCACTTGACCAAGCCAAACATAAAATACGAGACTACGACTAGACACAGATGATAAGTGCTCATGTACTGTTTTTGAAACAAAATATGTAAGATATATATATATTAAATATGTATGTATATGCTCACAGAAATTAAAATTATCTCAAATTTTTTATTTGAGTTACTGAAAATTTCAAAAATTTTAAATTATTACAATAACAACGATTAATAACGAGTAAATTTGAGTATTAAATTTAAATTCAAAGTCAAATACAGAGAGTATAGACTAATTTATCTTTAATCAAAATTGCATTGCTATCAATTTGCTCTGGCAAAACATGAATTTTGTGCTTTAATCGTAATATATGTTAAGTGTCGAATTTTGGACTTGGTTTCAAGTGCAGATAAATTACAGTGATGGGGCTTTTACAATTATTTAAAATCTATTACTTTTCTATTTTAGCCAAGGTCACATCAAGCTGCTTTTAATAATAATCATTGATCTCGTGCCCTTCAAAAAATAAGCAATCCAATCTTGTACCGTCAGAGCACACTATCCTACAGACTACAACACAGATGGCTCAACGTAAAATTATTATTATGATCGTTCAGCCAGATCTGCATGTTCAGAAAGAGACGAACTGTGGAAGAGTCATGAAGAGAAAAAAATCCATAAAGTTTGCTCAAACTTATGTGAGAGATGCATAACTTTCCACAGCTTGACTTGAAGCAGACAGATTGTTAATTTCACAGGAATCTTGTTAGTATGAAAAGTTAGTAAGAAATGTATTTTTCAGTGAATTTCTGTGTATAGTTGAGTAAAGAATAGACATGAGAACATTTAGAATATATAAATAATGTTGTATTTATATATTTAGAGTGCACCCAAAAATGTGAATAAGTAGAATATAAATTTCAGGATACATTACCTTGACAAATGTATTGACGGCCATAATAGCCATATCTGGCTGGCTTTTTGCATAGTTCATAAGATAAAGGTACACCAATTTCTTCAATTCTAGATTATCTGTCTGCATGCAATTCACTACATCTGGGAAGAGTGCTGAAACATCTTTGCCAACTGTCATAGATGCAATGACCTGAAATGTATTTCCAAATGATCGTTAATCTCAAGGTAGTAAAATCTTAATCTATTTCTTGGTACAGAAGCTGATGAAATCGCTCGATTAAGGCAAGGGAATCTTACCTTTTTGACAGCTTCCTTCTTTTTCTCTTTTTTGTCATTGTTCAGCTCCGACTTTAATTCAAATATCTCTCCTTTCTTAGTGGTGGTGAAATACTTAGAGTCGGTCATTTTTGCTGTTAAAGTAAATATGATAATGAGTTTGCGAGCTACCTCTATAGAACATCGAGCAAGTCTAAAATACTAAGCGTAAAAAACTTGTAATATATATAGAGAGATATAAACACGCACTGAGAAAAAAATCTTGCCAGTATAGTTAAATAAACAACACTGAGGCGTTAGTAAAGGTCTACACATAATACGTACAATGTATATATCCACATACACGCACAGTTATATGTGTACATTATACATATACATATATATTTAAGAGACATACACGTATAGAGACAGCAGGGCCGTTTGGATCAATGCTCTAGAAATAATAATCTCTCGTTCAGCTGTCGGTCGCCTTAGAAAGTTAAAAATCGTGTGAATCAACGGGTGGACTGGTTAGTAATTGTCGTGAGCGATAATGTCGAAAAATGATCGACGGAAAACTCGGGGACAACTAGTAAAGATCATCGCGAAGAGAATAAGTGATGTATATATATATGAGAGTATAGGCAGCGAACGTTCAATACGAGCGGCTTCGTATATATATATGTATACATGTATATATGGAATACGTTGCACAGAGAGAGAGAGAGAGAGACAAAGTTTCATGCAGTGCAGTGAGAGATGGCGAGTATGCGTGAACTCGTTGGATTATGCGGTAAAATGGACAAGACGCACACGAAAGAATAAAGCGAAATGTGACGTACGCGTTTGTAAATAATACTGAAACACTTTGATGATTATCACCTGAGCCGCCTAGACAGTATACACACACGACAAGGGAAGCCTCGGTTTGCGCGAGCTCTACTCGCTCTAAAGAAATGACAGGTCCTCCTCTGATGTACGCCCCCTCTGCCCCGTCGGCGCATTTGTGTCTGCGTCATGTACCGGTCGGGGTTCAGTCGTTCCCCCTCTCTACTATGACTCCTTTTCCTCTCCTGCGGCTAGGGACATCGTTCTGTCACTAGAACGTCGATATATCGCGAGCGAAATGACCCTATACGCACGACGACGAGGCTGCGGTATATAGGATAATTATTGCGGCTATGTCAATTGCGATTGCCTTTTTTGGGTACTTGCTGGGAGTACGTGCGAATGCGGAATTTTCTTTATAGTATATATTTATTTCATCGTAAGATTAGAAAATGTAACATACATTTTTATACATTTATACACTATATAGTTTTTCTTTATTCAAAGAATAAATGCCATTTGACTTGAATCAAGACTTAGTATTGTTTTTAAGCCACTTCTTATACAGTTTGAGATTCTTTTTTTCACTCACTTTGACTTCTTTTGAGCTTTTGTGATCATCACAAACATCTTTGTAGCTGTGCATAAACGTGTGGATGGAAATCAATAATTGAAAAATCTTACAAGTACTTTCTCTTTTGTTTGTTTTCAAATATCCGTAATACTTTCACTCTAAATTAAAAATTTAAAACCTAATGTATGAAAAATTAGATCAAGTCGGATCAGTCGTACGAATGCACATATCTTTTCTTTTTTTTTCTTTTAACATACTAAGAGCACTTCAGCATTTGTAACCAATGCTATACGCTTTATAAAAAATACAATATTACTATAATTAAAGTGATTAATCTTAGTATTCCACACACTTTGCAGTGCTGATAATCTTTGTTTAGGAGTTTTAGATCGTTTGAATGAGAGCGTAATCTCAGAGAGTGCGATAGCTACGCTCGGTTTTGATTTTGTAAAATTTGTAAGAGCCAACACTCAGTCCAACCAGACAGGTTGTCAGGATGATGCCACCTGCAAATAAAATTTCAGTGTTAAATAGAGCTTGTAAACAATTAAATGAAAACTATAAATAGTTAACTCACCCAAGAAGCTCAGGCCATCAAAGTGTCTTCCTTTGGGTGGAGTTGGTGGAGTAACAGGTGAAGAAGTAGTTGCATTCGATGGAGCACTTGTAGGATTAGGAGCTGGAGATGGATCTGGTTTTGCAGTTGTGGAGGTTGAAGAGGTCACAGGTGTCGTTGTTGAAGCAGGAGTAGTAGTAGTAGTTGGTTTATCAGTTGGCTTTTTAGTTGGCTTTTCCGAGGTAGTACTGCTCGGTGTTGTAGATGTAGTCTTGGGTGGCTAATCACAAATCAAACAGATGATTAAATTTCATCAGGATCTTAAAAGCATTCCTATCGACACAAATTTCATTCAAAGTATACTCACTGGTGTAGTAGTAGGTTCAGCTGTCGTGGTTGAATCTGTCGTTGCATTAGTTCCTGAAGGGATAGGAGTTGTCGTTAACGGCACTGATGTTGTAGGCACCACAGGCGGTTGAGGTGGCACAGCTTTCGAAGTGGTTGCTATAAAGAAACGAAATAAAGTACATAACTACGGATGACGATGAAGTGATGGTACTGTATGACTAACACATGTGCGAGATAAAAGAGGTCTGGCAAACACAGACTAACGGACAAAGAACAGCCATTCGCATTTCATAACTTATCAGTATATTTCAATAATTCTCTCGACTCGGATGAGAAAAAAAAAAAAAAATTGTCACGTTATAAATACGAAAATCGCTCGCAGCTGAATCCACATTTATAAAAAAAAAAACAAATAAAAAAAAAAAAATGCAATCCTCGCGAATTTTTCTCGAAAATTCCAGGTAAAAAGAAAAACCATCCAACGCGACACAATAACGCGCACCCCGGAAAAGGCCACTCCGTCCCCCGCGCGAAAGTAATGCGATCGCAGTTCCACGCGTCCACCATTGGAACGGTTAAGGAAAAGAAGAAATATAACACATAGGCATTATATATCGAGCATGCTTACGACTAGTATCTCCAGCAGCAGGATGTCCAGTGACCAGACAAGCCAACGCCAGGACAAGCACCATCAGAAGTTCGTTCCTCGACGTCATGGTTTTTCTTCGCACTTCTCGAGAAAGGGAAAAAAAGTCAGCAGCAGAATGCAGAGCGGAGCACGCACGGGACGACAGCGCTGGCGGTCGAATCGATTCTGATGTAAATTCCGAGTATACCGCGCTACTATAGCCTGCTGGCTATTTGCTACTGATGCTACACGCTCTCGACTCGAGAGACAGCGAGTGTGGCGGGTTATTCCGCAGCGAAGAGAAAAACAAAAAAAAAGCCGCGCACGAAGAGAGGAAACGTGGGGAATGCCCGCGACTGCTGCGAGGACGGATGATTGTCGGTCGTCGAGTTATCGTATGGCTAATACGCGAGACGCGAACATTATTATACCGCTCAACTCTGACGTGTGTAAGTATGCGTGTGGATTTACTATAGGTTAGTTGGACTGCTATAACGCTCGATGGTAAGTTCTGGGCTTTCTCTCTCTATATATATATATACGAGACTATCCGTCCTTCTCTGTGAAGCGCTGCGCACACCGTTACTCCGATGTTTTCGTCCTTGTCTCTCTCGCCCGTGCGCGCGCGCGCCTGAGCGACGTGTTGAAATTGCTGGATCTTGAATATATATAGGTATATACACCTGCGTCTATGTTTATTAGAGCTATATATGATGGGTTTGGGGGAAACGGCTACGTCATCGGTGGCGCTGCAGTCGCCGTTACTATTACATATACCTACAGCTCTCGTATGTTTTATGCCCGCGCGTATATATATATAGGTATATATATAGCATGCGAGTACGCAAAGTGCGAATTTGCATATACGCTCGGCAATAGGAGATAAAGATTCCGGAGTTTTCGGATGATCGTTCGGCTGGAAATCCAGAGTTGCCGCATCTCTGTAATACGGGGAATCCCCTGGTTATCTGCGTATCCCGTACTCGATTACGTTATCTACGAATTCTGTAGCTCGCGCTCTAAAAGTAAAGTAGGAAATTGAAAAATCCAGCCACCCTGGCGGAATTAACGAGGGTCGACGGCAAAAGGAGTGGCAGCGGTGCAACGTATGCGTAGGCGGTGCATGCGCGCTCGCGCGGGGGTCTATCGATCCCTCCGGTTGCGCGCGCGCGCGCGCCTTCTTTCCTCCAAGTATAATACTCGGCGCTTCGTGTCTTCGAGCATTACTAGTCCTGTAAGAGCCGTCAGCCCGAGGATCTGCTCCAGAAGAGGAGGTGTGCGTATACATATCATAATATGGCGTATCAGAGGATGTCCTTCCTTGGTGCTTCCTGTCTGCTGCTCGTGGGTGAGTTGAATTTTTTCGGATGGAGGATTGGGATACTGAGGGTGTATCATTGATTTTTCGATGTTTTTTTTTTTTTTTTTTCAGTTATCGGGCCGCTGATGCGAGGCTCGGCTCTCGTCCTGCCGACCCTGACGACGACGACGACGACGACGACGACGACGACCACGACGACGGAAAGTCCACAAAGTGCGGATACCGACGAACCTTATACCACTAAGCGCAATGCCAATGTGTTTTTCGATGGCCTGCCGAAAGTTACACCGTTTCCCCTCGTGAGTATACTTATGCCATTTAATCGCGAACGAAGTACTATCGCTTACTTATTCCATTACGTCTCGAATAAAATACTTGACACCCTTCGCCGTCACAGCTCCGAATATATTAATTCCAATTCAACGCGGCACACTGAAGACTGCACGATAACTCTTCCCCCTCGTCGATTCCCACCCGCGTGTGTCGAGGAAATCAATTTGCAAACTCTTCACACAAGGCCGATTCTCCACACGCGTTTCACGCCAAATCGAACGCATAAGGAATAAAGCCTCATTATGTCCCAACACGAGCGATATACCCCCACCAATAACGTCACGGAATTCGCATCACGTATATGTGATGTAGGTATACTATCGCTATGCGTTCACTTTCGTCCTACGCGACAAGATTGCGCTCACGTGATTGCAGCGACGCGAAAAGAGCGTATCTACGATGGTTCACGTATATATATATATATATATATAGTATATAGGGGTGGCTTTTGACGTAGATATCGCGTGGGTGAGAGGACACTCGTCGTAGTACTACGAATGATAAGTGGATTATTGGGATGTATATACGATGGGGATTTCTCGGAGATTTATACTGGATTAGTTTTCCTCGAGGATTCGGGAAACGAGTTTGTTCGAGCTGCATCGACCTTCGATTAAGTTATCAATTAACAGGAATAATGAAAAAGTGAAATAAGGCTGATCGAATACACTCGAATCGTCGTTCGCTGTTCGCATACAGCTGGATTAAGAATCAATCGCGTTCTAAAAACAGTGCACCGGCGAGATTTAATTTTACCCTTTTTCCAATCGAACAATTACCAACAACGATAATAGAACTCTCCGGAAATACCCCGCCAAACAACGTTTCTTCCAATAAGTTAAATCGGAGTAAAAATCAAAACACACCATCCTTCCCAGCCGGTGGTGAACAACGAGATAAAGCCGACAGCCAGTGCAACGGCGACTTTGTCGACGGCCAAAGCGAAGGGCACACGAGCCCCCACGACGACGGTCAAGACGACCATAGCACCGAGACGGGGTAGTTCCGAGATGCCCCTGTACCGACTAAACGGCAGCAACGGACAAGCTTGCATACTGCTGCAGGTCGACGCGCTTATCACCGTCAAGTACAAGGATAAGCTCGGAGAGGAACAGGTTCGTTATGATAAAATGTTCATCGTTGAAATAATTTTTTTATTCGCTCAACAATTTGTATGTCAAAAAAAAAAAAAAAAAAAAAAAAAAACTCGATTCGAACACACGAACCTGTGCTCGACGGTTATCTAATCGCGCGGAAACGGCGATTACGTTCCAGGAGGCTGATATTTACGTCCCGGATGAAGCGACGGTGACCGGCAACTGCGACAATGAAAATTTCGTCATTATGTCCTTGAAGTGGAACGCCTTCGTGCTGTCGTGGAGCTTCGCCAAGGTAAGCTTTTTTACAATATTTATATGTCGTCCAATCGATATGCACAATTTTTTAACAAATTATCTCACCCCCTATTCCAGACACCCGGTGGCGAGCGATGGTACGTCGATAAGATCGAGCTGACTTACAACTCGAGCGATCGACACTTCGAGCATATCGATCAACCCAGTGAGTATATGTGCTTATATATATATATCCGCGCAGTAAAGATAATGCTACTGTTATCGCGAAAAATACTTTTTCCTCTCGTATTTTATGACATTGTTTAAACAATTTTTTTTTTTTTTTTGTTCATTTGTTAAAATCGTTTCAGATAGAACAATAAGATTGAGCACAGCAGCCAAGCACAGCTCGATGCTGTTCCCGACCCCCGTGGGAAAGTCGTACGCCTGCGACGACGAGCAGGAGATTCTGCTTACCGACGGCAAGAATCATGCCAGCGTGCTCCTGAGGTAACGTTCCTTTTTTTCGACGAATTTTTTCATTTAAAGTTTCGACGATTAGTCGCAAGTTTGAAATATCACTCCGATCTAGATACGAGCTTTTGCGTGTAATTTATAGTTTCCCCTCTCTCTATATATATATACTGTTTAAACAGGGATAACGAGAGTATTTTTAATCGGGCTGATTAAAAAATTAGAGCTCGTTCGTTAAACGTTGAAAGATGAATTTTACACACAAAAAAAAAAAAAAAAAAAAAAAAAAAATTCACTCTTGCAGAAACATGAAGCTGCAGCCGTTCAAGTTCAAGAACAACGACTTCGCGATGGAGTTCTCGTGCACGGCACTGAGCGCACGTGCGGGTCGGGACGAAACAGCGCCGGTAGCCGTGGGCTCGACCCTCGCCGCAGCCGTCCTCCTCACCATCACCGGTTACGCCGCTTGGCGCTACTTCAAGGTCAAGAAGGTCAAGTACGATACCATGGAGTAAATTGAATTTTGAATTTCCCGCGCGAGGGAAAAATTCGTTATGTGTATGTAACGGAGACGTAGCCCACGTATGCGGACCTTTCGTTGTCAAAAAAAAAAAAAAAAAAAAAAATATCCGAGTTTATGGTATGTTTTGTATTTAGGGCGCGTTATACGCTACGATCTATAAAGTGTATACGTGCGTGTGATCGTTTTGTCGGAGGGACGCGACGTTGCTGCTGAAAGATTGTTTATTCGTGTCGTTTTTTCATTATTATATAGTCTACACGACGTTGATGGGTATATTACATTATAGCCGCATCGTTATCACGCGTAACGAGAAAATAACAATATATTATATATGCATGTCACGACGCATCGAGTACGATATCCCATTATATTCGATATAGACGACACTCTCAGCTCTCTTCAATTATATTAATTACGAAATAATGAATATAAAATAGATATATATATATGAGGAAAAGTAATAATAAAATAAGGATAATAAAAAATTTAAAAAAATGTACGTTCGAGAAACGGAAAATCGCAAACTCTGAAGGTTGTATGTATAGCGAAATGAAATTGCAGGCAATCTCTTAAAAAGCCTTTCAATTTTTCAAAGTCAATGTTACATAAAATTGCATCTCATCGATTCCTCCATCTGTCCGATAGCACTTGCTGTTGTTTCTCTTGATTTTTCCCCGTAATTATACTCTACACGTTATTATTATTATATATAATTGATAGATCTATCGTATACCGTACTTCCAGTCCGTAACTTTACATTGTACGGGGGTTTGTAATTCTAGTCGATTTAATAACATATATATAGCCAGTGCTGATTTCGCGTTATGTGCTCGATGATGAGAGAAAACTGCATATTCGAGATAGCGTTTTTACTAGTCGTTTCGAAAGATTGACGCTTTGAAACTTTCGATTTATCGTTTGAAAGGAGAGGATTTGTTTAATTAATTTTAAAAAAATGGGGGGATCACACACAGACACGTGAAAAATGAGTATAATTAAGTGACTTAGTTCGTATACATGAACGTTGTATAAAAGAAAAATACTACAAGTGCAATGGGTATGCATGAAGGAATGGGTATATTTGTACATAAGATGAGTAGCTTGTATCCTACGCATTTATGTACTTATCTTATAATATTATACCGATGTGGCAAATAAAAGCGGAACATGCATATCTACGATATAAACCTCTGTCTTCCAAGCGTATGATATATGAAAATAATAAAATATATAAGTATATGATATATATATATATGAACAAAATAATATATTTCTTGTGTACATACGATTCTCTTACGCGTATGTAATTATATTATACGAGAACATTCTATATATTATATTATAGTGTATAATTATCTCACGCATATCATTTTCAGAAATGTCAATATCGTCAATTGGTATACTCTAGTATTATATTATCGTTTGAAGCACACAGAATCGCCTAATTGGACAAATTTATCCGAAATGCTATGACAGAAACAGAAAGTTTTCTTCGAAATATATATATATAGCTACGGTAAATACGATTCGACACCCATAAAACTAAAAGGTCAACCCACCATAACGATGTATTTTTATGCTTAAACGACGAGCAACTCTCGCATTATAACGTAATGATACACCGCAACGCAAATTAAAAATGTGTTATGTATAGTGCGTTGTTGGTGTTTCGCGCGCGTGTCGAAATTCCGCAAAGCGAGGCATGATAAACCATGTGTAAAACCGATGATGATCTGAAAGCTGCGATAGATCGGCTGGAATAAAATCCCGTTAAAAAGTTACGTCGGCCTATAAAAAAAAACTGCTCATCGCAGATATAAGAGCTGCACCGATTATCGCAGCTTACAAACGCGCGCGTGTGTGTGTGTGTGTATCAAAATCCGAGTGCGCAGCGCCGCGCGCGAAACATCCATTTGAAATTATGCTATATATATACATATATATATGGTTTGAATAAAGGCTGTTAAAAAAAAAAAAAAAAAAGAACATGTTACGTGCATATGGGGTCGGCTGCCCCCCCCCCCCCCCCCTTCTCTCGTCCCCGCAGATGCTGCGCGTTACATTGTGGAGAGTGAGCTGAGGCTTTTGAAAAAAGGAGGGCGTGAAAAGTACAGTCCGCCTTTTTGCGCAAGTCCCCAATCGGCCGGCTGCGATCGAGTGTGTGCGCATTGTGCAACACACGCATACATACCGCATATATATATATACAGGATCCAAAGGTGCAGAAAGCTGCCTCCCCTCCGGAACTCCGCTAATCCCGCTTTTCTTCTCCTTCTTCGAATGATAATCTTTTACGGAGAGGACGAATGCGCGCATAGTTATCGCGTTGGAAAATCACCGCGTGTATATATATATATATATATATACAAGACGTTGGCGCCGAGAGATGGCTTAACGAAGCGACGAGAGGTGTGTATACACGACGGTGTTGAGTGACTCCCATGTCGGCTTGTTATCCGCAATTACCCCAAAACAACCCCCGGTTTATAAATTATAGGTCGAGAGAGAGCGAACGAGTGTCCCCTGCGCGTGCGGAGTATATATATATATATACACGCATCTGTCATCTCGATGCGGGAGGGGAGTGTGCGTTATATTATACGTCCGTGTCGGCCAATTATTGCGCAACTCCTTCGCGAGGGTCCGTAGAGGCTTTTTTTATAGGTGAAAAAAAAAAATCGACACGCTATCGAATAGTTGATTCCACGGTTATACACATCCGATCGTCGTAACTGATTAATCCTCGAAAAATAATCCATCCCTGTCTGCGAGCATCGCTGACGATAAGCGTATATCTCGATTAGCCATATACTGTGTACAGCTGTGGGCCGTGTAGCGTGAATTTCGCGCAGGTGTTACCGCGTCGACGTATATCTATGCTCGTTACAGACCGCCAGAACACGTCGGGAGTGTGTTATTGCGACGAAGCGTGAAACTCGAGACACCCTTGTGTACTCGTACACATAACCAGATCTCTCCTCTATGTAGCTATGTGCGGGTAGTGACGTCGTACGTATAACGTTGATTGTTTTATCAGCTTGCGAATTTTAAATTGAAATTATTCGCCATAAGCTTTTCGAGATATGAGAAAAGAGGTAAGGAAAATTACTCAGGCTCGATTAGCTGCTCACTTCTCAGCCGATCGTACAAACGCACTCCAATCATCGTCATCATCTCCACAGGCTTATGTATAGTTTCTCTCAACGGGAGCTTACGCGTACAGGCAACCCCCCTCAAAGGGAAAATAGAAGCAACGCGACACACACAAAATTCGTATAATAAACCTCGATGAGTCGAGGACCCCGTCTCTCTCTCTCTCTCTCTCTCTCTGTTGAAAAGAGCAGCAGAGAGAATACGCGTGTGCCGACCCTCTCTCTCTCTCTCTCTACGGCCATTCAAGTGTCGCGCGCTTTTGTGTAATGCTCTTTAACGCGACTACGCGACTGTTCGAGAGCAGCTTCCCTTCGATCCCTCGTTCTTCTCTACACATTGTGTCGCGCGAATACACATTGTGCCAAACATAACGGAGAGGCGCGAAAGAGAAAATGGCGCCCAACGTGGGAGTGTCTTTTTCTCTCCTCTCGTTGTATATGGTAAATCCGATTTTTCGTCGAATTTTATCCCTCTTTATTGTCCCGAGTACGGATGCAGTCGCGTATCGATGAAATTCATCGCTGCTCGCTTCTTTTTTTTTTTTTTTTACGAGGATTATCCATATTTTCGGCTATTATTCGACGTATTCTCACATCTGCGGACTCAATATTACGTTGTAATCCCGCTGCTATAGGGGTCAATCGTTCGCGAGCTTAACGGATGAATCTTGCGTGTTACGCGTTCGAAACTATGCATAACCAGAGCCATTCGAAAAAATTCGCTCGACCGAATAATCGCAAACAGCGCGAGGCGTCTCTCTTATCGCGAGACACACTATAAACCTCCTGGTCTACAAAAAGGAAGCGAATGAAAAGAAGAAGAATAAGAAGAAGAAGAAAAAAAAAGTACGTTACGGTAGTCGTATTCGCGCGGCGCATGCATATATATAAGACAGCGCAGTGCAGGAGTGTAGATAAAAGGCGAAAGTCTCGCGGTCGAGTCAGCGAAACTCGATCGTGTAGGAACCTGCGCTTAATATTTTTCCCACAAAACTCGGCTGACGACGGAGCTTTTGATTCGAGTGCGCTATATAGAGGATATTCCTGATAAGGAGCTAGCTGCGGCATTTTCGTCGGCTGTGTATATTTTTAGGCGTTGCAGTTGAGAAGGTTTCGGATTATCAATGGACGCGACACACGCTCGATTTCAAAACATTACGATCCACGCAGCTTCCATTGAATCGCGCATGTTCTCTCTCGATAAGACGCGCGACTTGTTTTCGCGATGATTTCTCGGATCGACGGGATGAAACATTGTCACACATATATATATAACGATTCGACGAACGCTGACGGTAATAACAAAGCTTATATATATATCCACCCACGCATTAACGTGCGTATATAGTAGTGTACATAAAAGGGCGCGAGCATCGCGTTGTAATGAAATCGTGCTGAGCCCCGATTACGCGTGCAGGCTATATCAATTTTCCTTGTACTACGACCGTACAGTTTTGATTATTCAATTTCTCAATATCTCTAAAAACCGCAGCGGCGCGTCTACGAAATTTATATATACTCTCCCTCGAGGGCCGAAATAATTAGTCGAGTCATAAATCCCCTTCGTCGCGACTTAACGAGCGTCGCCCTTAAAAAAAAAAAAAAAAAACAAAAGTCCATCTCTATGTGTGTATACGCGTGCGCTTG
This sequence comes from Trichomalopsis sarcophagae, assembly GCA_024372645.1. Lineage (NCBI taxonomy): Eukaryota > Metazoa > Arthropoda > Insecta > Hymenoptera > Pteromalidae > Trichomalopsis > Trichomalopsis sarcophagae. The sequence continues at coordinate 20,402 of QLSS01000209.1, read as the reverse complement.
TAACGAAGGGGGTATATAGGTATAGGTATACACCGTGATGACAGTCCATACGGGGGTCGTGCCCTCAAATCACGGCGCATCTAACTAACCGTGTAATCGTCGATTTCGGCTTATTACAGTGCCCCGCGTCTGGACAAAGTATACACCGATATCGCAGCTGCCGAAAATCCGGCTCTTTAACGAGCCGTTTTTTTTTTTAAGCAAACGCGTCCAGCCAGCGGACAAAGTGGCCAGTGACACATAAAGAGCATATTTTCGGGTATTAGCGCTCGCTACCTGTTTTTCACGCCTACGGTGGATAATACCGCGTGTAAGATGGCCCGAGGGCTCTCTCTCTCGAGATCCGATCTCTCTCGAATACATAGAGCCTAATGGGCGAATAATCTATAGACGCGCTCGGCTGAGCTTATACACCTTCTTCGCTTGTCGTTGCGGAATGCGCCCGCATTCTTTTCGTTCCAACGGTTGCTCATATATATATATATATATATATATATATATATATATATAGAGAACCGCGTTGAAAATCAAGTACGAAAATAAATCACAATCGCGCGCGCGCGACAACTCCGCTACACAGAGCTTCTCGCGCATCGGAGATAACGCTTGGCTTATCAGCGAGTGTCACATATCGCTATTACAGGGGGCCACCAACCTGCTCGTCGCGCGAAAGCCAACACCGATTGATCGGCTGATACGCACTCGCGCTAGTTTCCATGGGAATCTACTCTCGGCCCTTCTTCTTTCGCGCAGTTGCAGCATCAGGAATGCAATTAAGCTCGAAACGCGTAAAGAGGGAAAATCCCGTGTGTGTATGTGGTATAGATATATATATATATATATATGTACAGAGGTAACCTGCAAGCCCCGGGAAGAGCTGCCGGAGTAACGGGACACTCGCGATCGAACAAGACGCCATCGTCCTGAGAGGCGCCGACGCCCTCCCGGATTTTCGCTTCTCTCCGACAGTTTGGCCTAGTTCAAAAGCTGATGCTAATCCTCTCTCTCTCTCTCTCTCTCCGACGAATGAGAGAGAAAAAAAGTCGTTTGATCGAGACGTTTTCGCTCGTAAGAGGCTTAGAAAAGTTACTCGGGATATATAAACAATCTCGGATGCGACGCATACGCGAACAATTAGGAACTCGAGGCGGAGCAGCGAGCGCCGGATATATCAAAGAGAGATGCGCTGCGAGGCGTGGCTGCGTCGGCGCAGGGATTGGCCCCGCGAACGGACGTCTTCTCTCGTTGAGCTCTGTGAAGCTGCGTGTGATCTACCCAAGCCCCTGGCGCGATCAATCGCGCCTGTGGCGCTTTATCTTCTTCTTTTAACCGCTTGTCGAGTGTATAATTGCTGCTTTTTTTTTTTTTTTTTTTTTTTTGCGAGCTCTGTTAAAACGATAACCAATAATCTTTAGCGCGAGCAGCCGTCTTTGTTCGGGAGAGAATAAGGGAAACGAAGCGTATACAAAAGCTTTTAAGATATATTAAGCCTATCTCGCGAGTATTTTCAAATTTCCTCTCCGAGCGCGGCTAATCCTTTGTCGAGCGGCGCTCGCTTTCTAGCTACCTGTCGAGGCTCTAAAATACGAATTGGTGCATTCTATTATTTTTTTTTTTTCCTAGTCGAAATTTTCTGCGTCTTACGCTTCAACCTCCACCCGTGTAACGCGAATTCGTTCGTTTCTCGCGAAAAAAAAAAGCAACCATTAAGCGCTTTAACTTCCCGTCCACGCGGTACAACAAGGAGAGAAAAGCAAGAAAAAAAAAAAAAAAGAACTCGCCAAGCTTCTCGACGACGGATAAACACCGGAAACGGAACGCGTCAACTCGGTCACCCAACACCTCAAGTCTTTCACACTCGCTCGCTCGCATATGCGCTTCGCTATAATTTCGCCGACACGTTCTCTCTCGCGCAAAAGTGCGCTCATCTCCCGATTTTCCCAACACACACACACACACACATGGATCTCGAGGGTGCAGAAAAGGGAAAGAGATCGTCGGAGAGCCGCCCCTCGGCATCGAGAATCCCGCCTCGCGACCAATCCCAGCTCGACTACAGGGGCGACACGAGTCCCCCTCCCTCGTCCAATATACTCTTTCTCGAGAGAGAGAGAGAGAGAAAGCCCGTCGAGCCGCTGAACACAGTCGTTCGCGCGCGCGAGCCTATGCCGCTCGCGCTATACAGTAGTTATAGAGTCGAGAGACTTTTTCGCGAGTGCGTCGAGTGAAAATGAAGCTCGCGGTGCGAGGTTCGATCGACAGCCTGAGTTGCGAGTCGAACGTCAGTGCCGGCGATCAGGAGCAGAGAGCCGCGGTCATGCTTAAGCTCACCTCCAGAGCCAGGGACGTGTTCGGCAGTTCGGCTCCATCGTCGGCCAGTTTCATCCAGCAGTCGATGGACCAGCAACAGCCGTCGGTTGAGATGAGCTCGTGCGGCTTGCCGACAACCGTTTCCCCGGCGACGATCTTCGGAAGCGGCAGCGTCGTCGGGGCCGCCCAGAGCTACGACCCGGAGAAGGTCGCCTGTATCTGCGAGGCTCTGCTGCAGCGTCGCGACATCGAGAAGCTCAGTCAGTGGGTATTTTTTTTTTCTCGCATCCTCCGTCGTCTCGAATCTTCTCTCCTCCCTCTGTCACGGTGATCTAAGCGACCGGTCTGACCCGCAGGTTCGTCTACTCGTTGCCGAAGCAGCGGATGATGAGCGAGAGCGTCCTGGTTGCCAGCGCAACGGTGGCCTTTCACCGGCGCAACTACTACGAGGTCTACAAGATCCTCGAGTCGAATCAGTTCTCCCAACGGCGACACCCGGAGCTCCAGCAGATGTGGTTCAAATCGCACTATCTCGAGCAGGAGAAGGTCCGGGGTAGACCCCTGGGGGCCGTTGACAAGTACCGACTTCGCAAAAAGTTTCCACTACCCAAGACCATCTGGGACGGCGAGGAGACGATCTACTGCTTCAAGGAACGCTCGAGGAACGCCCTGAAGGAGATGTATCTGAAGAACCGCTATCCCAATCCCGAGGAGAAGAAGAACCTCTCGAAGAAGACCGGTCTGACTCTCACCCAGGTCTCCAACTGGTTCAAGAACAGGAGGCAGAGGGACCGCACTCCTCAGCCCAGGGCGTGAGTTTTCCGACACAATTTTTACCTTCCTCATTGATAATAATCCAGCGCCGGATATCGCCGCATCGCTGCTGAGCAATGCGCTCGTGCGCGTTACGAACGAGGCCCGAATATAAGGGATCGACGAGAGAGAGAGAGAGAGAAAAAAAAAGAGCTCGAGTTAATGGCCCGAGGAGAGACGGAGGAATATATCGAAGAAACGCCGCGCGAGCGACGAGTTTTGTTATGGCTACGCGAGGGGCTCACGGTCACCGCCGAGGCTCGCGACTTTTTAAAACTGCTCTAAATCGAAGCGGTGCTCGATGTCCGCGAAAATCATTAGCGCTCGAAAAAAATCTCGCCCCGGACTTGTCCGGCCCCCCCCCCCCCCCCTCCCTTGTGTGTATCGCAATAGAAAAAGGAAACGCAACGCCCCATTACCGTTTTATATGCTCCGCGGCTTCGGTTACGGCTCTTCTTTCAGACTATTGAGCTGTTCACACCCTCGGTGAGCTGCGTGTGCTCGGGCGTGTTATACACCTATAGAACCGATGCTTCGATTTCGAATTTGAAAATCGCGCCTTTTTTCAAAAACTATACACTCGCGGGTACCTATACATGAAGAGCGAATTAAAAATGATCGTTAAAAATGCCTCTTTCTCTCGCTCAGGATTGAATTCTCGAAAGGCGCGCGTATACCTCCCCCGAGCCGTGAAAGAAGAAAGCGACTGCAGGAAGGAAGGAGAGAGAGAGAGAGAGAAGAAAAAATAAGCAGCGCGCGAGCCTTTGTCGCGCGACTGGGGGGGCGGGTCGAGTGCGGGAATTATCGACGCGAGCAAGAGGTCTCTCTGTGTTGTTGTGCTGTATGGTCAAGGAATTATATATCGCGAGCTAAGAGCTTGTTGGTTCTGGAAAGTGAGATTGTTGGGATAAGGCAGGATCGGTTAGATATACTTCTCGAGTAGTATATACATTTTCAGAGGTTTACGTCACGATTAGTTGGTGAATGAACGACGTCACTGAAAAATAATCGTAAACGCCACTGATTCCCCCTCTCGGCCAAATCGAATCATCCGTGATAATCCCCCCCGCGCTTACATCGTAAACACCCCCTCCGTCTCTCTTGACTTATAACAAGATTTTCCCTCAGCGCGGCAACAAGTGTGCCCGAGCTCCGCGTTGTAACACCACACACACACACACACATGTCGTCGGTCCCCAAAGACGGACTCCCCGCATCGCGCGGCGTTTCCTTCCAATTAGCTTCTCGCGACGACGACGCGTACACGAGTGGACCTCATCCTGCGCGGTCAGTTTTTCACGGCCACGAGGAGCTGGTCCGACTTTTTCCTTCCCAGAAGCACACGTGCGTATCGTAAGCTCCGGAGCGACGAAGAGACTCTCCGGCGGCGCACAGTTGCGTCGCAAGCGAAAGACAATGCCGAGGACTGCAGCAGTCGCACATCTGCGCGCCAGAACTCGCTTCTGCGCGAGAGACTATTAGGAATTTCGTGACAGTTTCTGTGAACTTTTTCCGACGATAGTTTTCCGTAATGTACCTTTTTTTATGAGGATTAGCGGGGAAAAAAAAAAATTAAAAAAGAAAGGGTCTGAATGGTATTGTCGAAACTACCTCTTGGTTCGAATTGAAAAATAAATAAAACACCTCTCTGTCTCTTTCCAGCGACATGCTACCCCTGAACTGCCAGGCGTCCAACCCGCTCACCAGCCCCTTGGGTACAGCGTCCCATCATCACCAGCAACAGCCCCAATCCCAACAACAGCAGCAGCAGCAGCAGCAGCAGCAACAACAGTCGCTGAACGGCAGCAACAATTCTCTACAGACGACGATAGAATCGGGCTACTCGTCGCTGACGATGTCGCCAGTCTCGAGTATGGGCATATCGCCGGGTATCGGGGCGACGACGGCCATGGCGCATCACCACGGATACGCCAGTCCCGTGGTCACGCCCTCGCCCGTTCACACGACCCACCCCCACGCGGCTGGCCTCAGCCCCATCGGCGACGTCAAGCCGCATTGCGCCTACGCCAGGGATCTCTACGACAGTTAGTACTTTTTTTTTTTTTTATTAGCTTTTTTTTTATCTAGGATTTTTAATGGCTTCGATTCGCGTTTAAAGCTGGTGGGGGTACAACGCGGAGGGTTGCTTGCCAGGGGTTGCTTCGAAACTCGTTTTTCGGGGATTTTTATTCGCACGCCGAATATGGACTCGCGATAGTGAGTCAATACTGCAATTATCTCGATAGGTACCTTTTCTTCGGCTCTCATTGGCAGTACGCGCAAGCAAATGAATGCCTGAATAGAGACCCCCCCGCTGCAGGCGCCACACGCCGTGTATACCTATAACTTATGTGCCACTCGAGCTCCTGCAACGAGGGTAAAAATAACACGAGTAGATCCTCGAGTAAACATTAAAGTGAAACCAAATAACGTCCTCTTAGCAGGTGGCGGCGATTCTTATGTAACTGCCTTTTTAAAGCTCCACCTGATGCTCGCTTTAATTAGACGCTCCTGAATGCTTTGAAAAGAATCATTCGTATTGAATATTCGTTTTTCCATCAGAAAATAAATTCACACTCAATTTCCAGGAAAAGAAATCGAGCAGAGTCCGGTGTACTATTCGGCCCACTCGAACGTCTCGCACCACCAGTACTACCAGCAGAGTCACCATCACCACCACCAGATGATGACGGGCTCTCACCACCACCACCACCATCACCACCAGCTCGGCATGGCCTCGAGCTACGAGAACATGCTGCCACCGCCCCAGCCCTCGATGTGACCGACTGACTGCAGTCTTCTAAGGGCCGACGAGGCCAACTTTCACCACGACGAGGCTCACTACTGCCAGTCCGCCGACGACTGCTGTAAATTGCTCTGAACTCATTCGGCTGGTTCGCTTATCATTACCATTATTGTTACACTGATCTCCTCCTCTACTTCGACGAATGCGTGCCGAATACTATATTTCTTTCTTTTAAGCATCGATCGTACTATGCGTGATTTTCGCTGTCCGAGTTGCAGATTAGGGTTTTGATTCCTTTTTTTTTCTTTGTTAAATTTATACGAGTAAAAGTTAAACTTTTCACGTCACACTCGCGTTCTCGGCTATATAGCGCGTACGAATGCGAATTTTTTGATCGGATTATAAGAGAAAGAGAAAACGACGTGATGCATGCAATATTCAACGCAGGGCGATGCAAGTTCGCGTGTACAAAATGAAAGTAAGGCTGGATCATCATCTCGTAGAGTTATAAACATTGTCCTGGGAGAATCGACTTGTCGAACGAATAATTCTACCTTTTGTCATTTTTAATTCCATTAATCTAGCGCAGGTGTAAATAAGAGCATCATCTACTATACTTAAATCGACTATATATGTATATGATGTAAATGTATAAAATATTAGTATTATCGAAACATTGTGACTGTACATGTACTGTATATAATATAGAAAAATCAATGTGTATCAGAAACGAGTTTTTCTTATTTACAATCTCTGGGGTGTGAATTCGAGATAATTTACAGCGACGTCCCGAGTTTGCATACCATCGAATGAACTTGTCTTGTTTAGAAACAGTAGGCAGCTACGTAGGGTAATCCCACACTCGCGAGGGTATATGCGATGGGTCGACTGTCGGTATGGAAGATACGGATTTTCGATTCTTCTTTCCTCGTGTGGCAGTCGGTAAGGCAGGTAAACTACCTTATACGCGAACTACAATCGATTGATTTTACTTAATGTTTGAAATTTAAAAATGGCGCGATTTTATAATACGCATATTTCGTGTATAACTCAGCAGTTATATTATGAGCGGCTCGAGTACTAGCAAGGTAGTTCTGTCAGAGTGACACACCGCTATATATACATTTTGCGCGTAGATCGTGATGAAGAAATTGGGAAAGTGCTAATGCGCCACCTATTTTTGCAATTGAAACTAGAGGAATCAGGCCACAGTCGTTTGTATGACTTTATTATTAGGATAATGATTAGAAATTTAGTACTGGTTTTAAAAGTCTTTTGCGATCTGTTTAACTAACTTTGTTCGAATTAAAGAATCCAACGAGAGAAAGGAACAAAAAATTGATCAATCCAAAGTTACTCTTGTGTTCGTAAATGATAAGCCAGACGGTGGAAACGTTATCGGAAAATGTGTATAAAGCGTAAATCAGAGCCGTTAAGTCAACCGAGACCCAAATCTGCGAAAATATATGCATCAGAGCTCTAAAGTAAATAAATTACGAGCCCGGGCATGGTCCTAATGGAGCTTAATTCGTAAGCCGATATTTAGCTTTTAATTCCCCGTTTAAATAATAAAGCAACAAGGTATATGTACACCCAGCCTTATAATACGCTGTATATATACACACACACACAGAGAGAGATAACTATACACTGCACAGGTTCTCTCCGCGGGCTCTCCGCATGTTGTACGAAGGATCTCGAGTGGAAATAACGTAAAAGCTCGCAGCGTTGGTTGCGCGCGCTTGCTTGCCTCCGGCCTCTTTTGACGTTAAAACCTGTCACTTCTGCCGAGGCTTTCGTGCGGCAGCTTTTTTGCAGCTTCGGCTATTTTCGCGATGCCTTGGTACACTGCAGCTGAGGCATTAACGAGACGTTTACAAATAAAGCGTCGCTATATATGTGTGATACGTGCCCGCGTGTGTGGTTTACTATACGGAACACACACGCGACAGGTAATTGAGCGGCGACCTATTCACCTGCACTGGCTACTGTACACGTGCGGGCTTCGACTTATTTTCTCGTGCGAGAGTCTTTGTGCTGCCCGTGTGTGCCTCTGGCTCGTGAAGGCAACTGTTTGATCAAAGCTTATTATTCGGCGACTCTTCAAAGATACATATTGCCTCGCTTAATTCTCTGCGGTGGACTCTGTAACTGAATAAAATTCAGGTTATTCTCGTCGCTGGAGATGAAAGCTTAATTGGATTTGTTAATTAAGATCCTTTTATAATATTGCAATTTTAATGGGATGCGAGAGGGAGAGAGAGAGAGAGAGAGAGAGAGAGAGAGAGAGAGAGAGAGAGAGAGAGAGAGAGAGCTTTCGCTGAAAGCCATCATGGTCGTCAATAGGGAGATTTAAATTTATGAACTTTCTTTGTGTACGGCGGACGTGAAAGGTAAAAGAGAATTGCTGGATGGTAAAAGTGATGAGTGTGTATTGAAATACGAGGTATTGAATTAAATGAACTTTTTATATTTTATTTCATTAGATATATAAGCATGTACAATTGTGAGCTCTCGGTTGAGACTCGATATAATATATTTAACAATAATATCACTAGTCGAAAACAAATTTTTATTTTTATTCACTCGTAAATTTGATCATTTTTTGTCTTCTCATTCTTTTATGCAATAGCGGTCGGACACATGTCGGCAGATCAGCGTGTGATTGCGCCTGTCTTTTTTTTTGTCGCAACGAAGAAAGCGAAACGAAATCACGCCTTTTAAGCGTTCTAGTCTGTTAGGCAGCTGTTTCATCAGTCGTACAAGAGAGAAAAAAGCTTGATACTTATTTTTGTTTGTTTGTTACGTCGTCGTACACGTCTAATTCATAACGACCGTTTGATTAATATTGTCTTCAAGGTACATTGCACGTTTATGCGAAATTCTTGATCTTATTATTCGTTCGATAATAATATCAGCACATGCTGCGATATACTTTTGCGTATATACCCCTACATGCACACACTATAATATATGCGATTATCTCTTACGAGTACGTCTACATGTTTACTACGCCATCACTTCGTCGTCATTGTATAGCTTACACTGAGCTTTTAATGGGAGAATACAATGTAACACGTAATCGTATGTATATTATGTATAATTCACGAGTGACTTTTTCACATTGAAAAAATATATATCAATTTAAGAAGACAACGATCTAACCTCTGACAGTACACGGTTTTCACTCGGTACTGCTATTTGGATATGTGTGGATGCATGTGCCTTTCGTTCCGAGAATTCGTAAACTTGCTGATGCGCATCTGCTCCTGCCAGTATCGGTGTATTTGCTGGGGTAGATTCATGATATTTTGAGTACACAAATGGTTTAGCTATCGGAAGATTACAAGATTTACACGTAGCGTTCGTATTATTATGAACTTTGTTTATATATTACTTGTTTAGTATATATGCTTTAGTTTAATATTTATCCATTTATTATAATTCTTTTTTTTTTGTTACAATTTAATTTAGCTCGTATGTCGATCAGCGTAATTTATCAAATTTCTACAGTTAGGATGTGTTTATAGGCGAAATAAATATTGCCATTGGCCTGGAAGAACGGGTTCAAGATATGTAATATCCGAAAGTATAAAACTGTTTTGAATGAGAGCAGCACAGTGATGGATGCAATCCATCGGGGCATATGAGCATAAAGTTTATTTACAGTTTCTGTGTTTTCACATTCTTATAATTCGACATCTGGGCCGTTTATTTGTGCAGGGTATATTATTTTATACACTTTGAGCAATCGTTTGTTATATAATCTTATTCGCTATACAATCAATAAATGGAAACCGTTTATACAAACGCGCGATGGCTTACTTAAATCTACATTAAACTTGCAGTGAGGAATCAAAACAGTCTATAGAATGGTGGCAAAATATTAATCTTGTTGAAATGTTAAAAATTTCTGCGTGTCGAATACAATATGTTGACAAAGCATTGGGAGAACCGTTCAAAGCTTGACTAGACGGAATTTTTAAACTGTTAACGTTAAAGAATTCCCGAGCAAAGTGTTAAACAAATCAGTTACACACATGTAACATTGTGTAATATTAAATTAAATAATTCTATAAACAGTATCACCTTTAAAGAGAATATTATTTATCGAATGAACACGCCTATTCGACATTTATTGCGCAATTAGAACAACGATGTTATTATTATATGCGTATAGCTTAAATGATTACTCGGGGCAGTAAGATTTATTAGCTCGTATTAATTCTTGCGCCACTGGTAACTGCGGCAGCTTAAAACAATGCAACGAGAAACGTGCCTACGACCATCAAATGGATAATTTTGGTCCGACGCCTGGAAGTGTAATCAACAAAGTAATAACGTTTTCTCCAAAGTTTATTTTAATCAATCTTATATTCACAACTCGATTAATCCTTCGCGCCGATAATACATAAATTGTATACAACATATTTAATGAACATTCAACAGATTTTGAAAAAGTGATATGCTTTTTATTTCTGCGAATCGGAGCATGCTTATTTTTTCTCTTTTTGATCGATCATCACAGTAAACGAAAGGTTTGCTCACTTATACACTTAACTTTGATAACTTACAAACTAGAAACTTGCATTGTTTTATGCTCCATATAACATTTAAACGCTATTGCTTCTCTTCAATAACATACAGACTACATTGTATAAAAAATAATAATAATACAGACGACGCGAAAACAATCTTCTCTATACGAAATCAACAATAAATACGAGAAAGAAAGAAGAAATAAATTTCGTTCGCATACTAATCCTTTATTTTCATGCGTAATAATAATACTTTTAATTTTTTTTTGTCGAAAGAACATAACATAATACCAGGCCTGTGCGTATATGTGTACATTGTCGAATTCACATGAATAGCAAGTATACTCTCCGGACGTGTTTCTCTGTTTACAACTTCGCAGTAGAAGAACAAGAGAGAGAAGACGGAGTCGGTTACACACGAACGCTGTCTGGTCCAGAGATCAATGAATCGATCTTGCATACGATTTCGCGTTCGGTTTGCCAAAGCTCGTTCCCTCTCTCGGAGCGGATAATAGAGGAGCTAAGGTACGGCGTAACAGTTGACATTAGCCCATCCATCCGGGCGGCGTTTGCACAAGATACACGATAAAACGTCGACGATCAACGTGTCTATAATATAACGTTGCTTTGTCTCTATACTATATGCGAAAACGAGAGATGCGTCGTGCTGCATATAATTCTCTCTCTCTCTCTCTCTCTCTCTGGAAAATATTAATAATTAAAAAAAAGAAACGAGCGCACATTTCCCGCCCCTTCGGGCAATCAATTACAATCTCACGAGCCCGTTATTTGGCAAATAATACTGTAGCTACGACTAACGAAATTAACATAATGATAATGCGTGATAATAATAATAATCATATATAATAGAAAGAATAATAATGATAAATCAATAGTAAAGAACGATATGATATAGATTTATATATTAGTTCTCCGTCGCTTGGAGACTATGCGATAGAGCTGTTAACGGAAGATTACGGCCCCGTCAAGAGGCCATACATACGTGCAATACTTTATACAGTAATAGGAAGGAGATATACAATAAGCTTATACATCGTGTACCAACTACATCATCCTCTTCTCTTCCACGCACGTTCGGCTACGGTGCTATATATTATTTATATATATATATATATTTATACCCTACAATAATCAGCCCCCATCGGGGGACTTTTCTCATCGGTGTGTGTATATAATATGTATTAAGTGTGAGTGAGATCTAGCTTAAAACTTCGGTCGGCCTACATATGCGTTATCGTTCTCTCCGCGCTCTGATATCGAACTTGTCTGTATATATGTCTCCTGCAGCAGCAACGGCGATAGAGGGAGAGATGACTGTAATAATTATTAAGAAGACGACGGCGATCAGCTCAGAGGGAGACGATCTTCTCGGCGTGTCGCAGGACGGGTACGTGGTGGCCCTCGTAGACGGGAACACACTTGTAGTACTGCTGGGGGTAGCCGGCGAAGTCGGCCTCGGACGGGGCGAGACGTGCCCGGAAACGACTGTGCACCAGGTGGACCATTAGCAGGACGCAGAGCAGGGCCAGGACCACGACTAGGACGATCTGGATCGTGCCCCAACCTCGTGACTCGTCGGCCGCCTGAGGACAGAGAGAGAGAACATCGGTCAGGATATTTATTTATTTATTTATTTTTTTTTTTCATACGAAGCTTTGTAGATAAAAGTTTCCGGGGAGTGGAAATCGAAGTTGTCGGTTGTTTGGTATATAAGTAAACGTCTGGACTTTGAGTGAAGCACCGCGACACGTTCATCGATCTTTCCATTAGATTTCAAAAAGGTGAATATCAATTCCGCGCAACGTAACACTTCAAAGGTTCCTCTCCCTCCCAGTGAATATTTGATCGCGCATAATAGACGTCTTTAAAGCAAAGTAGTCCCTTCGTTATTAAAAAGCCACACCCCATCCCTTGGGCTCAGGTCGTAGGAATTAGAAGTACGCGAGGGAAACGCGCGCGTCGCCTCGTCATTAAAAATTAACATCAAGTATATTTCGTTGGGGGCTTATGTACTGCGGATTACGCAGTCGTTGCGCTGCTAATGCGTGTACGCGCATCAGGCTTTTAGTGTCTTAGTGCCTCGTTGCACTTTGCTACTCGCGCAATAAAATACTCGACATGTAGCGCACAGGAGATATAGAGCTATACATAGACAACTAATGCCTCCATTATGATATCGCTCGGATGATACATCGGTAGAACGAAGAGCAAAGGCAGTGCATTAAGCCGCTTACTGTTTGTTATAATAACCGCGGGTACATTAGCTGCAGCAGCGCAAAAGAGGCTTAAAAAAGCAAAGTGTAAGATGCCTATACCCATCGTCTATGGATAATTCAAGTATGAGCTGTTGACTTTTCTCTCGCGTCGAATGAATTATTCGGCAACCGACCGACGATCTCATAATGAACTAGATGTGTGTTCTAGATTTCATACAATCCGCGTCACTGCGCACACACGCCGAATAAATATCGTCTGCTACGCGGACTCTGGAACAAAAGTCGGTAAAAAATGTGCTTTCATTAATATCGCCGCTACGAAGGAAAGAGAGAAATATCTATACGCTTTTCCAATTTCGTCGGCGGCAGTTCTCGTCTCTTTTTCGCAACACCTGCGCGCTGCGCGTACGGGGAAATTGGAAAAGTGCGCGGGAATTTCGATTTCTCATTCGAGCTTTTTTGATCTCCTCCGTAGCAGCAGCCGACGAAACACTAACGATCAATCCGGGATTAAAAACGTAATCTTTCCAATTTTAGAAAGGTTATTAACGACCTTGCGCAGCACTCGATGCTTTTCCGCCTGGATTATGCCCATATAGCTGCGGTTGTAAAGTTTTATTCCGAGAGCGATAGAGAGAGAGAGAGAGAGAGAGAGAGAGAGAGAGAGAGAGAGAGAGAAGCGCAATAGAATGATTTAATCATCGAATATGGAAGAGCGTAAGCGCGTTATGTACCATTTAGTGTGCGTAATAAATGTAATAGATACTCGGCAGAATGGAGTGATTCCGAAGCTGTAAATAAATTCGTATACACGTGCATTAGTAGAATGAAACGGTAAACTCGTGCAAGCTTTCGAATGTTGGGTATAAACAGGTAGCTTTACACGTTCACCCCCAAAAATGCCAACCGCAGCAGGCAATTAACTCGCGATCCTAACCCGACCACCGGCGCCGCTGACACTACGACCGCAGAAATACCAACTTACCGGCATGTATATCGGACAGCATCGTCGAGCTTGCGAAGCGTCTCGTTGCAGCTGATTCGTGCCCTTGAGAGTCGCGTTAAACTTGGACGTTCGCAAGTAAGATTTGTTATAAGCTTGTGTGTTTTTGCTAACAGGTGAAATCAATGGTATCGATTCATACATAAGCTTGCAAGCACGCGACAGGCCTACATCCAGCATCCTTATCCGCTCGAAAGCTCTCTTTCCGGTCCTGCTAATGACCAAAAGCGATTATCCAAAAAACGAAAAGCCAGCAGTCAAGCACCGCTGGCAACTTCCCTCTTGAAATCCGATTACAGCGCATAAGCATCAGCTGGAGCAAGGAAAAAGTAGGTCGACTATATACACGCCGCGTTGCGGTCAGTGGTATAGTTTCTTACCGGATAGCCGTACGTCTGTTGGCCCTGTGGCCACGAAGGCAGTTTCGTCTCTGCAGAGAGAGAGAGAGAGAGAGAGAGAGAGAGAAGCTTGCGGGGACAGCTCTCGAGCTGCGCTCGCAGAAGCCACAGTCATTCGCGGCTCTCGCATATAGTAAGCTATGCTCTCAAACTGGACGGTCTCCTTCGCGTGTATGTTTGCTCGCACGAAAATTGAGAGCGGGTTTTCGAAAGGTTAATTAGCGCCGCTGTTGGCATTCGAAGGAAGGAGAAGTTTTTTCGCGTGACTAAATCGAACGCTCGAGTAATTTAGTCCTTTTGAGCGAGTTATTTACACTTACAAGCGGCGAGAGAGAGAGAGAGATAGAGCGGAGGTGATTTTCGACGGTTAATTATGAAGGCTTGGGGGGAGAGAGCGTTTAATTATTCGCTGGCTGCGCGGGATTCGAGGCGTGTCAACGGCAGATATAAACGCTCTTCGGAATAAATTCTTTTTTTTTTCTTGTTTGTAAGGTAATCGCAAGCTTGTGGCGGAATTTCATTCAAGATATATTCGATGTTATTTTTTATCGGCGTGGATTCCAAAAAATGTAATTTTTTGTTTACTGTTACGACTGAACGGTTGGACGAAGATAACACATCGCGAGTACTGGTAAAAAATTCACGGTGGAACATTCGAGCGGCTGTAACGTAAATTTGAACGCTGAAAATACCCAGCATTCCTCGGATGAAAAATGAGAGAACTTGTGTGTTTGCAGTTTTATTATGATGTATGTATCTTTTTGACAGATGCGAATTTCCTCCACAGCATTTTTATTCAAATTGCGAACATTCGAAACCGAATAACAAAAGATAAAGTTTCGACCGAATCGCTTTATTGTGCTAATTTCCATTCGTCGTTCTAATTTTCCAGTTTTACCAACCAACAAATTCATTTCCCACTCGAAGCAAATCCTCGTCGAAGAACAAAACAGTCGCTCACCTGAGGTCTATCGCGACACCGGCAAAACGTGCAGCCGTCCCGATCGACGTCCAGTCCGAACTCGCACCTGAGCTTGCAGTCCCTCAAAGCTCGGCATCCAGTGTCGAGGGAAGCGTTCCTATCGCTGGTCGCAACCGGTGGAGATCCGCACCTTGGGCAGCACTCGCCTGCGGCCGGAGGCAAGGGATGATCGCAGCCGCGACACATGACCGACTGGCAGTGGGGTCCGCCGACCTCGCAGGTGCAATTGGTGCAGAAGTCGTCGGACTGCCAGTGCTCGTTCAGCTCTCGGGGATGCCCGGACTCGTCACGGCAGTGGACGTTGCCCGAGTCCTCTGGGATCATCATTATCACATCTTCTGGAAACGCAGAAAGAGAGAGAGAGAGAGAGTCAGGTTGAGAGACAAAATTTTGGCAAGCTTGAGTTTTTTGCATAAATTTCATATTTTTACTTAAAAAAACAACGTTCTTTCAAAGGTATTATACGTCGAAAGGGCATAATGATAATGCAAACACGTTTAATAGGAAATCCTCTTGAAATAATGGGTTACCGTTAATAATCATGAACTCGCTTAACAAAATACCAGCGATCGTATAATAATATTTTCACACGCAGGCACATTGCTCGCGATCCCTCTCGATTAACGAGTACAACGCGTCGGAAATTCCGCTGAATTCTATATTATTTCACAATTTCACCGCGTTCACGAGGTGAACAGAAAAAAGAAGAAATCATTACCTTGACTCCGGCACTCGTACAGCGGACAGCAGCTGCCTGGTCTCTCGGGATCGGCGTCCCGTACCTGAACCGCCTTCTGACCAGCCTGGCACTTGTGCCTCGGACAGGGCAGAGTCACCGGCGACACGCATTTGCATTCGCCGTCGTCGCCCGGCACACTGTCCTCCGGACAGCTCACACCGTTGCTCTCGGCTGCTCGCGTCGTTGCTGGAAAAAAAAAAGAGAGAAACTCATATAACACACGTTGATGATCATGCGGTTGTGTCGTTATATTAACGATCGAATCGGCTAATTTCAGCGGGAGCTGTAGTAGTTAGCTGTAGTAATTATCAGCATACGTCGTTGCGGGATTATACGATTGGCTCTCTGTCGATGAAACGCGATTACGGCTTTTGACGACGAATCAGCGAGTTGTTTATGCCGATGTAATTAGCGTTTCTAATATAAGCTCTATACGTAATTATTAACGGATTGGTCGTCGGGGAAAAAACGAGACGAGCTGAGCTTATACATGGCTCGGATATATACACCGCAGCGAGTAGTATCGTACTCGACTCGCATGAAGCATTGAATGTGTCATAAGGCACATTGTCCCTCGGGACAATAGTCTCTCTCTCTCTCTCTCTCTCTCTCTCTCTCTCTCGACTAGTGGTCCGTCGTCATCCGATTATCGCCGGGCATATCGCCGCTACTCTCATGACTTATCGCGTCCCTCCAGTCGACGTTTACTCTCCCCCTATAATAGAGCACGCGACACTATCTTACGAGATAGCATCTGAAAGTACACGGGGCAGCTTCTCCTTTTCCTCCTTATCAAGCTGGCCTTATACTAGGTGCGAAATTCTCGAGAGAGCTTAAGAGGCCAGCAGCAGCTCATTCGGTATGCAAGAGTCGGAATTTCCGCTCGGCAGCTTGGAGGCTAATGAAATCTTTTGTCTGACCGCACGTAGGCTTCGTCCACTTGAATTCGCCGCCGCCGCCGCCGCCGCCGCTGCTGCTGCTATACTGGTCGAGAGAGGGATTGTTTGTGCAGCTGCGCTACTGCTGCACGTACGGCGAATTCGCCGAATAATCGAGATGTAAGCGCGCGCGTGATTATTGTCGTCGTCGTTGGTAA
This sequence comes from Trichomalopsis sarcophagae, assembly GCA_024372645.1. Classification (NCBI taxonomy): domain Eukaryota; kingdom Metazoa; phylum Arthropoda; class Insecta; order Hymenoptera; family Pteromalidae; genus Trichomalopsis; species Trichomalopsis sarcophagae. The sequence goes on along the minus strand of QLSS01000209.1, from coordinate 3,540 downwards.
AGTGTATGTGTGTGTGTGTGTGTGTGTGTGTGCGGGGGTGTAGTCATTGCGGATGGTACTAAGTTTGCGAGGGATGAAGGGATTAGCGAGAGGACGATCGAGAAGACGATATACCGGGCTCTGTATGTATACGCTTTTCGCTGTACGGGATTGGCTGGTATACGATCGGTTTTTTTTCTCGATACAATTGTTGCGAATTGGGTTATATAAAGGGAAACACGATGTTGTGGGTGTATAATTGAAACGAAGCATAATAAGCGCCCGCGGTTTGGTTGTTTCGAATTTCAAAATTCAGCGTTTCTCGGAAATTACCCAGTTTAATTGCCACGCGAAACTTTGTAATTACGCGAGATATTCGCGGAACAATTAAACAAAGCCATTATTACACTAAACAGTTGCGATAGTTAGTCTGCGAAATTTCAATCATATACGTCGCGAAAAAGTAGCACTACAGAAGCAACGAATCATCGTCGTTTCGTCAAACGCCACTACACAGGCACGTGTCGATCTTATCCGGAAAAGCTCCGCAAAAGGCCATCAATCGTCGAGCATTCATTCCGCGCGAGCATAGGAATCGTCCCGTAATACCGTGTACGTGTCGCGCTCGAGTTTCGCGCTATCTCACCCGGCCTCTCTGTGTAAGGTATATCGCTCGCTCAAAATGGACGAAACTCATTTCGATCAAACTCGGCTGCTAACGATGAATACGTAGTACCTGTGCATTCGCTATAGGTATACGGAATGCGGTTATGCATGCGCGAAGCGATTCGAGTACGGTATAGTTGTTGGTCGAACTTTCGATATCGAGAGCGCGCGCGCGCGGCGAATTTTTCATTTTGGATTTGAATAATTGCTTATATCGGCTCTGCCTCTATTCTCACTGGCCTCGGGCCGAGGTAGGTATACATCGATGTTTCGGAATTTTTCTCGCAAAGTTTTTTATACGGTCGAATGGTTTATTCCAAGTTATTAGTTGCCTTTGAGAGCTACTTACAAGCAACCGAGTGGTTATCAAGATTCGTTTCGAAAAACGTTAATTCTCGCAGTGTCGGCCCTCCGCAGCTGTGAAATGAAAGAGAAACACTTTGGAAGTCGCGCGACTGGAAAATTTCTCCCGTCCCTCTACCAACGTAATTTCCAATATCTCGTATATACGTTCCAACTTCTCTGCCGACTCTTCTTCTTCCTCCTTTCCTCTTTTTTTATAATCTTTCTCCTTCTCCGACGCGAGCGCAGTCGGGTAAACTAGAAATTAATTTAAAAAGTTGCCACGACCGCCGCGCGCGAATTATACGCGCGCGACTTCATTTTCATAAGCAGCGGAGGAGGCTGCTGCGTCTTAACTGTCGCTTTATAATATTTTCTTTCCTTTTATAGCGTCGCGCGCGTCTTTATCTCTTTCTCTCTTTCTCTGCTGCAGCAGCGCAGGCGCAAAAAAAAGGGCGTTAATACGCGAGGTGCGAAAGAGCGTAATTTAAATTTTATTCTTCGCGAAGCCCGCCGCGTGTGTGTGTGTGTGTATACACAGCTGGGGGGGTTTATGGAGTCGTCTTATCTCTCGACAGTCCTGCGAATTGCCCCGTAATTTTTATTTCAATTTCAGTGCCGTATACCGGAGTTATACGGCTCGACGTTCGGGGGATTCGAGAGCCGCCGGTTCGAGCTTTCATTTTTTTTTTACTCTTTCGGCGGGTTATAGTGCGCGAAAGTCGTCGGAATTTATTGTCGCCAAAGGTGGGGAGAGATTCGCTACTGCTGCGCTTGATGAATAATCGGGAAATGTGTACTGTATAAGCGGAGGAAAAGTCTGCATATATTTTTCACGGCTTATAATATAAGTTTGACAATTTAGCCGTCGCTTGCTTTATTGGCTGCTCTTTTTTATTGCTCTCTGTGTGTTATATCGTTCTTTGTATTGCGTTGTGGGTGGACTGCTTTGAATGCGAGGTGGTTTTTGTTTCGAAGAATAAATTCAAAAGATTTAATAATCGTCCCATCAAACACGCATACAGCACATGATTCTCGATCGAGCCATTCCGATCATCGCCATCCCTATATACATCCCGGCTCGTTCCCCCGGCACAAAATCGCAGCTATCGGGCACGCGTCCCGCATAAATCGCCCTTAATCCTTCGATCGCGGCAAAATTAATTAATGCCACCGAAAATAAAGTGAAAATTCTCATCGTCCTGAAAGATTTAGAGCGGCGCTCGCGCGCGTATAACGTAAGGTCGGATTTATCGACTGCACGCACATTGGGCGAGCAAGAGCTGGGATTTTCGAATATGGAATTTTTTCTCTCCCGCGAGCGAAATTGCCTTTTTAATCAGTTTCCGAGCGCGTCGCCTCGTTAATTCTTTCCGGCCTTTTGTCCCGCGCGCGTTTAACGCCGGATGTCCGACAAGCTATACTATTCTCTCTTCATTACGGATTCATAATATGTGCGCTTTTCATTCGTCGCGCTTTGTGGGCGATGCCCCCCTTTTTTTTGTTTGCCGATGCCTTTCCCTCCTCATTTTTTTTTGGTCCTCTCTGTGCGATGAATATTCGTATACGCTCTTTTATTTTTTATCGCGTACGGATGAAAGGAGAGACGATGCTCCCCGGGAATTATTCATCGGATGTGCGCATTCGATTGCGAAATTATTTATTGATTATACATGTTTCCCCGATGATGGCTATCGTTGACTATGCTATATCGTCTTTTTGTTTTCGCTGTAAAATTGAAAAGTGCGCTGATTGAATTACCCGACTGATATGAGTTATATTATTATGCTCGCGGTGTGTAATTATTTTTTCGCAGAAAATTGAAAACGTTAATTAAAAAAAAAAAAAAAAAAAAAATGGGGCAGAGATCGATGCACTCTGATTACAACTTTCATCAATAATATCCAACCGCAAGCCGGCGCGCGTATCCGAGCGATCGGGCAAACAGTCCCTCGAGGACGTATTATTTCAAAGTACACTGCGGTTCGACATTTTTCCAAGATTCTCTCTACAGCAGTCTCCGCAGCACCGCAGCACCGCAGCAGAGGTAAGTAAATATTCAATGTTTTCTTAAAATTATGCAGAAGCAGCCACCGTCTTTCCTCCCTCTCGCTTATGAATTTTAAATTGCGGACACCGCGACGCGCCGTATACATAGTATAATATACGATGCTTCATCGAACTTTTCGATCCCCGTGATTACGGCTGCGACGCGTTTACGTTATACATACGTCTCTATTATTTTTACAACTTTTCTCTGCGACGCTTCTTCCCGGGGAACTTTGAGGTCCGGCAAGGAAAACGTCGAACTTTTGTTTACGCGGGGGACGAGAGTGGAGGGAGAAAAATATGTCTAGGGTCTACCGAGGGATCGAGGGATCTATATTGTGAGAGATAACACAGGGACATGTGCCGAGGGCGACTCTATAACTTTCGCGAAATGCGTTACATACGCTGCTCTCGTGTCGTCGTCGACGGCGAATAATTTCCCCCGGACTGCTCTCTCTTGCGACGCGGTGCCTCCCAGCACTTTGATGCGCAACTCCTCGCGAC
>QLSS01000208.1:174308-196513 GCA_024372645.1 Trichomalopsis sarcophagae | reverse complement strand
GAGAGAGAGAGAGAGAGAGAGAGAGAGAGAGAGAGAGAGAGAGAGAGCAGCCATGCTGCGAGCGAGCGCCGTCGCCGCCACTCAGTTCCGCACTGACCACACTCACGGTCAGACCGCTGGAGAGACTAGCAAATAAACGACTATTCACGTAGACGAGGTTGAGTTCTTGGCCACCCATCCTGCCTTGTCCCACACTGGTGACCCTCAACGACTTCTTCTCAACGAGCCTGGACGACCAGCGAGAAGAAGAAGACGCTACTCGACGACATCGTCTCTCCAGCAACGGCATCTTTGTTCTACACGTACTGCAGATAAGGACAGGCAGTACTTGCGTCATCCAACGCGCATCACTCTGCCAACTTCCGTGTGCACACTGGCACGCCGGTGCACACGAGAAGCGACGATTTTCGGCCAACTCGGCCTCCTCGACACACGTCTCAACACGTGTCGAGCTGTGGCAACAGGTCCAAGCGACCCGCCGCCATTTTACTCTATACGCGTGCAGGCACGCCGGTGCTACGTGTAAGCCATCGCCGCGGGACTTTGGACCCTGCGTGAAGCTACCATCACCGGAGCCTTTCATCATCGCAGCTTCTTCGGTCAACGGCGCTTCACTAAAGTTTCATGCACGAGGCCACCGACACCGGAGCATTTCTCGACGACGATCATCCGGAACCTTCATAGCGGCAGTGTCAACGGATTCTTCGAGCGTCGTGCGCCGTGCAAGGCGATATCACCTAAGATCGCAATCCACAGGTAATACAGTGCGCGCGTGAGTGAAATACAATACCGAGCGACCATCTTGCGAGCGGCGCCGAACCGGATTCTGAGAACAGCGAGCGAGTCGGGTAAACAGTTCGCGCAACGCTCGCGCGCTCGGCTTATCAAAACGTAGTTTCAATCTCGCTTTATTTTTACTCAGTGCGACGCACAATTTTTCACGCGCATTACTTTAACGTAGTATTTAGCGCGACGTACAATTTTTTCTTTTTTTCTTTTTTTCTTTTACGCGAATGAGCACGAACCATGATTAACGCTTAAGTCGGGCAAACAGATCCTTCAAATACCCTTTCTCTCTCGTAAACTAAGAAAACCAAAAATGTTGTCCCGCACTTCAACCAAGAAGTCAAACAGCGATAACGAGAACCACGAGGTTACTCAGACGTTTTTTTTTTTTTTTTGTACGTCAGCGGTCCGCTCCCCTTGCTGGTTGGTTGTCCTGCGTGGTCGCCCCCTTGTTGTTGGGTCTCTCCCTCTCCACGTTGCAGTAGGCGTGTCTTGTGTTCTTACCTCTTGACAGTGGCTTTTACCTCTAATTGGTGTTTTATGCGGAGGTGAGTCCCTTCCCTTGGGTCTACTCGGAAAATTTGTCGCCCGATGGGGTTTTCGCTTTCCTTGGCCCTCTCGGTCCTTCTCAGGGTCGCCTACCCGTATTTCCTTAAAAACCCCTTGACTGCTCTTTCCGCATTCAGTTTCTTTTTATCCTCTGCTTCTTCGTGACTTCACTTATCCATTGAAGATGTTCGCTCCGGTAGTACGTTCTGGTGTCTTGTTTCGGCTCGGGAAGGTAGTGTTCTCATTCCTGGCTCTGGTCTTCGATCCAGTGGATCGTGCATTCCGCTGGTGTCATCCTGCCTGGGTCCCGATGGATCCTGTCAGCTGGGTAAGTTTTTCTGTTGTTTATCTATTTAATTTACCCCACGCGCTTCCCTTTTCGTGTAATTATTCCTCCTCTTTGTTTTTCTTTTGTGTAGGCCGACCGTCGGGTCCCGGTGACGCCGTTGCCTTCCCCGGTTTCCGATGATGATGATAATGATGACCTCCCGAAGGAAGAGCTCCCATTATTCACTCTTCCCTGTCACACCCAGACTCCCTGGTGGGTAGACATCGGGTCCTTCTGTTCCTTGTGTCGTCAACTTTGCCACACTCCTCCGACCATCCAGCGGGAGTATTATAGGGATGGCGAGAAAGTAAACTACTGTGTTTTTATATATATATATATATATATATAGCCTTCTTCTTGTTTTTGTTTTGTATACTTATTCTTTGTTATATTTTTCTGTGCAGTTTGTCTTCGACTCCCGGTCTCCGGTTATTCGAGACTCATTCCCTGATTTCTGGGTAGAGTGTCACCAGGAATCCTGGGATGATTATGCGGCCTCTACGGTTTGCCCCGTCTGTCATTGCCTGTTGGACCATCCTCCTCACATGATGCGCCTCAGGTGCAAGGGCGTAAGTTTCTCCCATGTTTTTATAATAATTCTAATTTTTAATCTTTTCTTCATTTTTTTTTTTTTTTTTTTTTTTTTGATTTCAGGCTTGGATTCCCATTCCTGGTAGAAAAAATTGTCTGTGTTTTTCTTTATATTATGTTCTAGTGTTTTTAGTGTGTTTTTATGAGCGTACGTTGCTGTCTCTTTTTGTGTTTTTGTGTCTGTAATCCGTATTATTGTTTAGTTTAAGTTCACTTATGTAACACTATGATTTGCTCTGAATGAATAACAAAAACATGATTTTTTGCTTGTTTCGACGATTTATCCTTACCCTTTCTCCCAAGGATCCTTTTAGATATCCCACGGTGCGTTGTGCGCACTGTAATTGATCATGAATTTATTAGTTTATTAACTGAAAAACTCTTAGTTGATATTCTCAATATTTGTTTTCTTCCACTGAAGCATATCAAACTTTACAATATATTATTCATTTCGTTCTCATGTAAGTTTCAAAGTGGTCATGGATTCGTTGCCATTTATCTCCTCTTGCTTTTACTTAAAAGAAATCTCTCTTTTTTTGTGGGTTCTTCGCGGTCTGGTAAATGATGTCCCTTTTCGTATTTGTTTTTTTGGTGGGCTAGTGCCCTTTTCTTTATTCATTTTTCTTGTCATATACATAGAATATACGTCTCCCTTGGGCAAGCGAAACAGCGCGAGTCTCTTCTAATCGAGTGATCTCGCCTCCGCTTTTCTTGCTGCCGGTTTACATCTTTTTTTTAACAATTTTTGTGGTTTTATGAGCCTTATTTTATTTATCAGGCGAGTAGGCGGCGCGCGGAGTGAGTGAGTATTGGATGTTGTTTGTCACTCTTGCTCGTCCCCCAGTCACCTGAAGCTTTCGTGACACATATAGTCGAATAGTTTATACTTCTACATAGTTTGAGTCTTAATTTCTAGTGAATCAGAAGAATTTTTGTCATGTAATTCTTAAGTTATTGCTAAACGTATAAATTTTACTGCGGCTAATAGTATCTTAAGTATACCTAACATCTCTAAACTTAGTAATTTGTTTGTTGGCAGTAGTAAAAAAAAACTAACATGCAATCGGATTTTATTCTTTTTTTTCACATTCATTGATTATAGGATCGCACACGTGATTAAATATGATTTTGTTGGTTAAATATGTAGTATATACGCATAGTTAAAGAGTGGTTCTTGGTCTATGCTGAGGTTAGTTATCAATTTTTCACACGAAGATTATATAATTTCACACGAGAATCTAATTTCCACACTTGATTATAGGATTATTGATAAGATACTGTATGCATTTTTTTTTTTTAAATGCTTACTTTCTTTGCGGGTAGTCGCGTGTTGAAGTTTAGTCTCCAGTTTGTTGCATTCTTCCTACCTGCCGACTCATGGTTGCTCGTTTCTCTCGCGTTTGTTTACCCAGTCGCTGTACTATCTTCTTTTATAACTGACAGTGCGTTTTCTCGCACCTGCACCGCTGGCACTCTTGGTATGTCGTAATCTTTTTCAGCCTTAGCGTGAGGTCCGTGGAATTCGCACCTGATAGTTGGGTCTAGTCCTCTCATTGGTACGTAAATTGCCTCTGGTTCTTCTTGTCTATTTTGTTCTTTTAAGCTTCGGATTCCTACGATGATTAAGAGACTCGCCATAGTTCCAAATATACCGATTATTACCGCCATAATAGTGATGGCCGTTCCCTCCGACCCCCGTCGTGCCGGCGCACACTGCAAGTGGAATTGACTCCGGTCGTTTCTCCGCCCACAAGGTGCTTGCCGCGGTGAGGTGTACATGCGGCATGAATATCTCACGTTTGCCTCGGTCTGCTCTGCCATAAAAAATACTATCTGCTATCGTTAAATGGCATCCTCCTCGTTCATTTCGTTTTCTACGACTGTCTTGCGGTCGGCTGGTTGTGAAAGTTCTTCTTTTCTATTTCACCTCATATCTTCGAGTAGTATTAGGTTATTGATTCCTTCCCCTTCTAACAGTTCGCAGTCGTTGCCGCAGTGTTTATGCGTCTGAATATCGTACGTTCCTTTTATTGAGTCGAACACAACAGTCCACTTATTTAGTTGTAAGATTTTATCTTGCATTGAGTACATTTGTTTCATTAATACGCTGTTAGATGCATTTCGATAAGCTTCTGTTTGTGTCAGGAATATTGCTGTTCGTTGGAATAATCCCAAGCTGTTGAAAACTGGGGTGGTGTCGATCCTTGTTACAAATTTCCATTCTCCCGTGGTGAGTCGCGTATCTTCTTTTCGCTGGTACATAAGTCCGGGGTTGTTTTTAGTTCCGGATATCTTGATGTTAGTTCCCGTCATTACTGTTCCCAGCATTAGGAGGAGTCCTGTTTTAAAATAAGTGCTCCACTTCATCTTTAATGCGAGGTTGTTATTTAAATCCGCTGTTCTTCATAGAGTCTTTTATTGTGTCAGATTATAGTGTTTTGGGCATATATAGTTTAATTATTCCCATCGTATCGCGTCGCGTTTTCCGAGTTCTGGTTTAAGAAACAAATTCCTATAGCACCGTCGCGGCGCGTTATCATGTAGTGGTCCGTACATTCTTCGACTTCTTCCATAATTTCGATTATCCCGTCCGACGCTTTTCCCTTTGCATGCGTTGCTCTCGAGAGTGGGTCGTTTACAAGTTCTTCAATCGTGATCGTATAATTTTTATTGTCTCGGTACGTTTGGGGTTCTAGGGTCAGTGGCCGCACTACTTGTGCCTCAGCCTGTTCCGGCGCGTCCCTGGTCGGCTGCCAACGCCTGTTGCTCCGCTATTTGCCTTCCGTGGTCGTTTATTCGTTTTTCCCTCAATCGTTTCGCTTCTCGCACCGCCGTGCTGTTTATCGTATCTATAGTCTTGTCGGAGATTCACTTCCACCCGACACCGATATGCGTGGCTAACACCTTTTCTTTCACCCTGCCTACTACAGAGAATTTCTTTCGTCGATATTTGATTGCTTGATCTAACTGACATCTATCGTATCCGATAATTTTCTTGCAATATCCATACTAGATGGGCGGGATTTCATTCCGAAGTTCATCGATTGTTCTCGTTATATTGAGCGATGCTAGATTTCGCAATTCGAACGCCGTTTCTGAATAGCATCGTTCGCAAAGGAAATTTATTCCGTATTGGTAGCTGACGCGTTCGTAATTTCTGATGAGTTCAGATTCGGTTTTACGAAACCTATCATGAAATGTGAGGCGTTCGGCCTCCTGATACCTGCTTGCCCCGTATAAATCTCGTGACATGTTTCGCACTCCCTAGCTGGCGCTACCTCAAGCAGTGTCGCCCCGCAGATGTTACACGAGATCGGTAGCGTGATTTTCGAGAGTATGTGCGTATCTAGGAGTCGCACGTACTCGCCCCGAGTGTCTTGTACAAGCTGATGATAGCAGATTTGACAAAATATTTTTTTGTGATCGTTAGTGTAGTGTCCGCGTATTCCTGCCTTGGTTTGAAAACCAACCTTCTAGCGCGCTATAGACTGAATAATAGTCCATTGGCTTTTTATTGTTCTTGAAGGTTTTAATCTTGGTTTTCTATGCTTTAATTCGTTATTTTTATACAAAGGTCATCATAGTTTTTTTGATTTGTTTAATATCTTTCAGGCGGCGCGATATTTGTTGGGCGTGTCTTCTCGCGTGCGTTAAATCTTTATAAATTTCTATTTTGCACATATATTTCGTAGTTTCTCAGCGGATTCCTTTCAAGAACGAATAAATAGCCAATCTTTCCCTGTCTTCGTTTGCGTTAGTGATTTCAAATACTTCTGCTTTTGCTAAATTTCCCTTATTATTGTAGGCGAAGAGGAGTTCTGCTACCCTTGCGCCGTATTCATTTGCCGACTCACCGCGTCTCTGTGCTGACCACGTAATTTATTTTCTGACCTCGATTAATTGATTTACTAATGTTTTCTTTGCTTTATCGTCAAGTGCATACATGCTACAATACTCGTATCGGTACAATTATATGGCGTCATTGAGACAGGGTTTTTTTTTTGTTTTAATTAGACTTGTGTCTCGAATGAGCGTTTAAAACTCTTTCGCGGCGGAAATACACCGTTAGCGTTCGGTAGCACTGGGTATAATTGGTTCGCTACTGCTTGATACCGTAATGGTTGCTCTCCCCCCTCGCGTAAAATCGCTACGGAAGCGATGCCGTCGTCCTTTGGAAGGGACGGGGCCTCTGTTGAATATTCGTTCGGCTGCGGCTGAGGTTCCGGATCCTTTTTCCCCTCTTCGCCTTGTTTTTCTGATTTTTCTCGTATAATCGTGAATTATTGTGTCAGCTACGAAGTAAATGAGCCTCGCTATCATAAACAGGCCAATTATCTCAGCCAAAGCCGAGACGAACGTCAAAAACTTTCCCCATATTCTACCCCATGTTGATTCTGCGAGTCTTGCCATAGCGTTCTCATCGAACAGTCTCGTGACTGATAGTCCGTCCATTCTAGAGCTTCTGCCTGACATGCTCATCGCGATTGAATTTAGCACTGCTGGCTTTTCTACCGGGAACATTAGGTGATGTTTCAGTGCTTGCATTTGCGCTGGCGTGTATATTCCGCATTTCGCGAGGTTCGCGGGGTCCGTATAATCCCATGTCGGTTTTGTTTTTGGTTTTAGCGTGTTTGGTGTTATTCCTTTTGTTACCGATCCTGGTGATACCGTATACCATTTGTTCTCTAATTGAAACATCGGCGGAATTAATGGGTTACATGTAGTTTCTGTCCCGAACGTTTTAAGAATGTGCGTTCGTGGAGTTAAAAAGTACTTTTTATCATCTTTTATTACCGTGTTTCTTCCCTGCGGTATACCTCCACGTGCACGCATTTCATTAAGTGTACTACTTCGCCTGCTACTAACCCTATATAACCGTATATTTCGAGTTCGCATTTTTGTAAAATTAAATCGTGATATAGTTGGATATTTGTCCCTTTATGTGTTTTTCTACATAAACGAATTTCGAATTTACGTACGCGAATATGTCTCAATTATTTACTGACGGAGCCTTTACTGTTCGAAAATATTCTGTTTGTAGACCTTCTAAAAATAATAATTTTGGGTGTTCTGTACGTACAAGGTCATATCCGCATACGTTTACTGTGCCGACCGCTGTGAATGTGAACTTAACCTCGCCTCTAAACACGTCACTTGAGTGCGAGAATGCGCCACAGGTTTTTGCTGTTCACTTTATTTCGACTTTACAGAATCTTACGTGTGTGTTCGTAAATTCGTTTATCTGTAATAGTTTAACGAATACTCGCGTTGTGTTTACTACCGGCATTTCTATGTCGCATTCTCCGACGTTAATTAACGAGAAAGTTGTTAAATTAGAAACTTGCTGCGAACTGTCATATGCTATTATCGCGGGGCCCCTGATGAAAAGTTGACAAATTGCTGTTAGCCACAAAATTCATATGTTTATCATCTGTAATCATTGTAATTGGTTCATTAAACGTCGTGTTTTTTTTTATTATATTTTTTTTGTAAGGCGAATTGTATGCATGCTTGCTGTTTGTAGGAACTGCTTGCTGGTTTCTGTGATCGTATTATTTGTTGTTTGTGTTCGTTTATGTAAAAAAAAATTTTGAAGCTTGTGTTCTTCCGTGGTCGAATATTAAGTAAGCGTGTGTACGTCCGCCATCATGGCGCGTGTGTCGCATGTTTGATTTAGTTATGATTTGTGCTGATTCCGGACACATTCTACGGTATTTTTCATGCATTACTTGTGAGTTGCGTACGATTATGTTGTGCATCTAATTCTACTTAGCCTTATCATTTTTATTTTCTACATACGACATGCGTAGCCTATTCGCGTGTACGATTTTTTCTTTAGTCGCACTTGCCTTTCCACATAAACATTTGTTCTCGGCAAGTAATGGTTTCCTCCGAGTTTTGAGTCTCTCGTTGGCTTCCATTTTTAATCGCGTTCAGGGGTTCCGCCCCTTCTCCCGGTTCACCGCTTTCACGTTCATTGATCTGTTGTTGCGTTTCCCTACTGTCTCTCTCTGACTATACCTTCCCCTCGTCTGAGTCCTGTTGCGTCCCTGTTGTCTCCATTCCGAGTTCCTCCTATATTATCTGTTATTAAGTCAAAACGTCTCCCGAATAGGTACGGTCGAAAATGTTTGATTGCCAATACTAGCGCGTTCGCTACATTATTGTATGTGTTAATGTGCGTGACATATATGCGACGGGGTGTTCTTTTCCTGGTTTTCCGTTTATCAACACTGCTCCGAGTGCGTACCCTGACGAGTCAGTTATTAGCGTGAACGGTTTATTAAAATCCGGGAATGTTAAAATAGGTTCTTCGAATAGTTTGTCGCGCAGAATTTCAAACACCTTTTGTGCCTTTTCTGTCCACGCAAATTCTGCGTCGTTTCTTAGCATCTCTGTTAATGGTACTGCTATATTTGCGAATTTGTCGATGAATCTCCTGTAGTAGCCTACAAAATCCAAGAACTGTTTTATATTCTTTTTATTGCGAGGGGCGGTATATTCTTTTACGGCCTCTATTTTCCGAGGGTCCGGTTTTACACTCGCTTCCGAGATTATGTGCCCGAGGTATGCTACTTCTTTCTTTAAAATTCGCACTTATCTGCTTGTAGTTTTAATACGTGTTCTCTTAGTCTTTCGAACAAGTGCCTTATTCGTTCTAAATGTTGCTCAAATGAGTCTGAATGTACTATTATATCGTCCATGTAAATGAAGAGTTCGCTACCCGTAAGGCCTGCTAGTGCTATTGCGAGCATGCGAGAAAATGTCGCCGGCATTGTGCGTAGGCCGAAACTGCCGCGAGTAAAATGATATAATCCGCTCTGCGTGTCGAATGCCGTTTTATGCCTGTACTCTTCTGCTATGTCTATTTGGTGATAACCCGACTTTAAATCGAATACCGAAAAATATTTGGAGCCCCCTAGTTGATCAAGGATGTCGAGTATATTTTGCATAGGATATTGATCATTCAGTGTTTTAGCATTGACTTTACTGTAATCGATAACTAATCTCAATTTAACAATCCAGCCTCTGGAGTCGGGCTTTTTTGGAACTAGAAAGCACGGGCTGCAAAAAGATGACGTGAAAGACGAGCTTTTTCGTCAAATGTTGACATCAAAAAAAGACACCAATTTTCCGAGCAAAAATATTTTTGGAAACATCAAAAAAGAATTTTTTTCTAATTTTTGTACAATAAAAATAAATGTTTATTGATTTGACGTGTTTAGAATCGTTTACTACACTCGCTTTATTCAAAAAGCTGATTTTTAGTCGAAAATCGCGTTTTTGAACCCATTTTCTGGGCCGCAAAATTTTGTATAACCTCGATTATAGTTCTCCTCTCATTTCTTGATCGAAAAAATGAATATTCCATGATTTGGAAGTATTTAGAATCGTTTACATCACTCCCTTTATTCAAAAAGCTGATTTTTCGTCGAAAATCGCTATTTTCCATGTTTCCACTGATTACCCAAGCCACTAAAAATATTTTTGGACCTGGGACTGGTTTTTCCTTCAAACTTAATTGTAAATGTATATAAAAAAAGCGGTGGTATATTAAAACTTAACGTTTTACTGTCCCCAGAATCAAAATTATCGATTTTTTACGCAAATTCACAAAAATACCCACTTTTGGCCCTTTGAAGTAAAGAGGAGGTGAAAATATCGCATTTCTGTATAGTTTTCCCATATTCTACATAACTTGAACTGTACGATCAAAAAATTTCATCAAAATTCATCGCTCCTACGCTGTGCAATTTTATTTTGAAACTAAAATACCCATTTGGGCACACTGTGCGTCGCAGCTCGTTTCAAAAGGGCGCGTAGTTTGAGATGTAATAATTTGTACGCAAGAGTTGAGCGATTAAAAGAAATAGTTTATTTGGCTCGTTAGATAATAAAATAGTACAAGGTACAAGTCCTCGACTGAGCACAACTCGTGTCTGAGGTAGATATGTGACTGAGACCAAAAACTGGTCGAACGCTCTGATTCTAAGTTCGACTACATAATAATAGTTTAAGTCGCGAGTCGGGCAGAGCTTTGCCCTACCAGTAGGAATTCCGGAATACGGGAAGGATTTGGCCAATCAGGAGTTAGGGAGGGTGTGATTCTCCGTAGGGGTGGGTTTGCACTTTTGTTAATCAGTGCGTCTCGTGCGCGTCCCCTAGTCTGGCCAGCTGCAATGGTTTTCTTTATTGTAATTTCCCTCATTGTCGTATCGATTTCCACTTATTTGGGTCGTTCGTCTAAGATTGATGGCTTCCTTATTGTCCGGTAGTTGAGGGATGTCTCCCCTTGTTTGACCTGGTTTATTCAGGATTGTTGCCCTTTCATCCGTTACCGCTCGTATCAGTAGCTTGGTAGTTTTGTCGTGTTCTGCGTTGCCGACCGTCGTTGGTTTGTTTGGCCTCTGCTATGTCTGCCGTGGAATATACCCAATACCGTGGTGAGGTACGTTGTTGGTCGACATGTTACCTGCGGGTGCGTTGAGCGGCGAGTCTACATTATAGTAGGTTGACGTGACACTACCGAAAACTAAACACGGCTACAGTGCGAGACCGTTATCCAATCCCACACATGTACCACTACATGGCCTTTTGCCACGGCAAAAAGATTTTTTCGGCGCTCGATTTACGCCAAGCCTACCACCAGATACCGGTGGCCCCGGAGGACATCCCCAAAACAGCGATCATCACTTCGTTTGGACTCTATGAGTTCCCAGTGATGACGTTTGGCTTTCAAAACGCTTCACAGACGTTCCAACGCTACATCAACTCAGCGTTAGGAGATTTAGATTTCGTGTTCGTCTACGTTGACGACATATTTATTGCCTCCACGACAGAGGAAGAGCACCAAAAGTACCTTGATATAGTGCTTAATTGCCTAAAGGAGTACGAGCTGCAAGTCAATCTCGAGAAATGCAGTCTCGGCGTCTCCGAACTCTGGGTTTTCCTGGGCCATTTTATCTCGCCAAACGGCTTCAAGCCAAGCCCAGAGAAAGTCAAGACGGTTCAAGAATTCCCTTTGCCACAGACCATCGAGGAACTACAAAGATTCGTCGGTCTTGTGAACAGCTACAGACGTTTGCTCGCGCTCACTGCCGATACGAAACGTCCGCTGAATGAATTCTTGAAAGGTGCTAAGAAAAAGGACAAACGTCCAGTCCCATGGACCCCAGAAGCTGAAGCAGCCTTCCAGTAATGCAAAGACGACCTTGTAAATCTAGCATTCACCGCGTTCCCAAGCGAAAACGCAGAGCTGCGCCTCATCACCGGGGGCAACCCTCGAGCAACGCTTAGGCGATTCTTGGCAACCGATAGCCTTCTTTTCGCAGGAGTTCACACCTGCGCAACAGAAGTATGCTACATACGACCGGGAGATGACGGCCATCTACGAAGCCATCAGATACTTCCACCACTATCTCGAAGGCGTAGAATTTAAAATCTACACGGATCATAAATCTTTAATCTACGCTCTTCAGCAGAACTCTGACAAGATGCCAGCCATTCGCGCTCGCAGATTGTCATATATAGCCCAGTTCAACACCGAGATACACTATCTCCCAGGAGAAGAGAACGACGTTGCGGATGCACTTTCCCGAATCAACGCTTTCACTTCGCCTGCATTTTTTGACTGGAGCGATCCCGAACTGCTAGCCGACACACAAGTTCGTAAAGTCCTAGCAAACTTAAACGCCTTCAAGCTACCGACGCTGTTCAACGAGAAACAGCTAAGCGAAGAGCAAGAAAAGGACGATCAGCTGAAGGAGATCCTTAACGATGTAAACCATCCGCTGAAGCTTCGCAAGCTTACATGGGGCTCCCAGCACGCAGCTTTCTACTGCGACATCCACGAGGATGTCATTCGTCCATATCTATCCAAGAAACTGAGACGGACAGTTTTCGATAACTTCTATTCACTTTCACACCCTGGAGCCAAAGTCACAGCCTGACTCATCCACCAGCAATACGTGTGGCCTAACACGAGTTGCTCCAGATGCAAGGTTTGACCACGTACACTTAGACCTCGTGGGACCTTTTGCACACAGTCACGGCTACACGCATCTCCTCACCATCATCGATCGTTACTCGAGATGGCCTGAGGCGATACCGATTGCAGATACTACTGCAGCAACGGTAGCTCGTACATTTTACGAAAACTGGATCTGCCGTTACGGCGCACCAACGACGATCACGACCGATCAAGGTGCACAGTTCGAATCCAAATTGTTCACCGAATTGCTGTCTATTCTAGGGATCAACAGGATAAGAACGACAGCTTATCATCCGGCTTCCAACGGCATGGTGGATTAGCGTGTTAGCGAATTGAGATCTCAGCTCAGGGCGTATAGAAACGCCTCAGCTGACGAGCAAACTCGAGCAGATAGTTTCCGGGCAGACTGGGAGTTGGAACTTTTCGAGTCGTATCTCCGAACAACACTCGACCGCCGAGAAACGCATCTCCTCATGGCCAGACATCACAACTCCTCTAGCCACCCGGTGCTCTACGATCCTCAATTACTGCAGCTTTTTGTAAATAACCAGTCAGCGCTCCGACTGTTTTTACGCGACATCCGATATAGAATTAACAAATGTCTAATATCAAGGTCGTACCGATTTCGAAATCGTTAGTGTTAAAACAAAAAAAACCGGGTCGGTAGCGACAGTACTCTGTAATTCGATCGCATCATCGTGCGCGATGCAGGTTATATCTTGAAAAAAAGAACTCGTTTTCACTGATCCCAACGGCAAACAGTCACACATTAAGACTAGGCCGGATCAGTTTATCACTCAAAACGCGCTGCTACTAGCACAAGCGATCAAACGAAAAACTTCCATCTTACCGGATAACCTTACTCGCTTATTCAACTAAAGCGATCCAGTGCTTACGTTGTGGAATTACCTTAGCTCGAACAACATTTTCAACTTGTACATAGAGTGTGATGAAAATTCGATTTTTCATCGCCTAGGCGTTCCCTTCGACTCATCTAGCATTAGATATTCTGGTCCAAATGGCCTTAATCAAATGCTAGAGGACGCAAAGACATTTACCTTCCGTAGCATTAGTTTTGCGTCAAACGTAAACGTCTTTGAGACACCCTTTGTAAATAAATTTTTAAAAGCTTGTGCAAATTGTTGTAAAATCTCAACGAGACGAGTAGGCATGCACCTAGTCGATCTCTCTGCGGTTGCAATTACTCATAAAACAGTTAAAATTCTAGCAGATCACTTCGCAATCTGCAAACTCGTTCTCGGTAAAACACCAGGGGGTTGCGAAGAAAACTTAGAATTAGAGAAACTAAGTGCCTTAAGCCTGTACAACAATTTACACCTATCACTTAGGTTCTTAACAAAAAACTGTTTCACGTATCTACGTGCATTAAAAATCATAAGGTACAACGAAGTCCCGATGGACAAACTTTTTAGTTTTGTAATCTGCAACCAGCGACTCGAAGAGTTGGTATTCACCGACAGCGAAGCAGAAACCAACATACCGTGGTAGACTTAAGTGTAGCAGCAATTTCGAGAAGCAACGTGTTGGAAACGTTTAGATTCAATTACTCAGCTGCAAAAACCTTCCGAACTCACTTAATCCGAGACTTAATCTGGAATGAGTCGAAGTCGATTAAATCCATCGATTTAGAGAACAACACATTCTTCCAAAAACACGCCAACACCGTGCTTTCCAAACTGCCCAGCGTACAACATGTAAATATTTTAGGATTAGATATTGACCAAGCCTTAGTTCTAAGTAGTTGTAAACAAATCTTGTCAATCAAAATTAACTACGGAGAGAACCTAGTTAGCACATTGTACAGTTTGATCCCGGCTAGAGTTAAGTCCATAGAAATAGTAAACTCACTAGGTAAGAAAAAGACCAAAGCGATGGACATGTTCTACATACGCGACTTATTCCATTCTCGAGATCAGCTTTACATTAAGCTCAGTAATTGCAAAATAGCAATTCCTAAAAATCTCATCAACTACTTTGCGGCGAACCACGTGCGAATCACGCGAACAAGCAACACGTGCGAAATGCGTAAAGCACCAAAAAAAATCTAAGTACGAACTACGAATACAAGAAAATACTTGTACGATCAAACACTTGTGATCCTAGTTCCTAACTATAGGCAATTATTTTGTAAAGCGTTAAATTACAAGCACCAGCGATTAGCTCTAAGAAAAATTTTTTGATATCCTTTGTAAACATTCTCCAGTCTCTGACGTAAAATTCTTTCTTTTTATTTTGTAATCTCCCATCTCTCACATTTTTTCGTAAATCACGAGATTAGTAAAAATGCGACACATTTTTTTTCCTTCGGGGGGAGTACTGTGGGTACCCCATCGATAGGTGGCGGTACGTTCCGCTGCGGAGAGAGAGAGAGAGAGAGAGAGAGAGAGAGAGAGAGAGAGCAGATATGCTGCGAGCAAGCGCCGTCGCCGCCGCTCAGTTCCGCACTGACCACGCTCACGGTCAGACGCCTGGAGAGACTAGCAAATAAACAACTATTCACGTAGACGAGGTTCAGTTCTTGGCCACCCATCCTGCCTCGCCCCACAATAATGTTACCCAATTTTTTTCAATTGCAAATAACGATGTTTATTGCAAATCAGCAATTTGGTTATAACAAAAAACTGACGGGTTTCGGGCTTTGTAACCAACAAATTTCCATTCAGCATCCCAAAAACCATAATAAAAATAAGTTACTAAGGGGAGCTCGAAATTTACACTCAGATGGTACCAGCGCCCGGACTATAAAGAATGACAGGGCATAAAATGTGAATTATTATTATTCGCGATACTATTTTAATATTCAAGTAATTATTAAATCTTATGATAAAGTATTTTTAAAAATTATGCTTTTATGTTTTCTTTTAAATATTAGTGGAAGGGCAACCACGGGCCATTCTCTCATGGATAGCTAATACTGAACGCAGCTCTTACTATATGATGAGTGTGGATGGACACAATCTTTATCGATTAAATTATCCACTACAATTAAATAAATGGTATCATTCTTGCCAAAGTTGGAATGGCCACACTGGAGAGTGGCAAATTTGGATCAACGATGAACGTGTAGGAAGAGGATTCAACAACCGGGTAATAAATATTAAATAATCACTACATTTAATATTCACTTTACCCTAGTGATTTTTTTGTTGAATTTGAGACTTAAGAAGTTCTTTTTTGTTTAGAAAAAGTTAAAGCTATGATTATTGATTTGAACTTGCTACTAAACCTTAAAAATAATTCATATGATCAATACATATACTTGCTTATTATTTATAACATTTTTTGTGCACAAAAATATAAAACATTTCTGTACCGCCCTCGTGCCTAAAAAGTACTTTGTTGAGAAAAAAATTCGATATTTTGAAATAGGTTTAAGTCGAATTAATATTTTGTTTTGCTTTTAAGTATTTATATTTAACAAACATTTAGTATAATTATTATTATTATTAGTTTTAGAGAGAGAGAGAGAGAGAGAGAGAGAAAGAGAGAGAGAGAGAGAGAGAGAGAAAGAGAGAAGCATAAACGCCCTAGGCGCTCGGGCAGAACTTACTATAATTCTTTCCGTGTAGACATTCTCCTACTTGAATAAATTTTTCCTTTTCTAGAAGGTCAATAGAGCTACCAAGTACTTAATCTCTTTATAAAGTGAGGGTAAACATTTTAAAAAATGAAAATTTGAAGAACGAAGATTAGAAATTCGAAATTTATTAACTGAGATTGGAATGAAAAAAATTATAAAACAAAAACGTTGAATTGAAATGTTGCAAAAAAGGATATTTGTGGTTGAAATATTGCAAAAGGAATAAATTTTAGGTTTTTAGGCACTCGCCCCGTATAAAGAGTTTCGACGAAACGTCTTATACCCAGGGCGAACGCCTATTGAATTTGACCAAAAATGTGTTTTTTTTTCATTTCTATCTGAGCTACTTTTTACAAAAAGATTTTTTCATATAAGTATTCTGGCTGTTTTGTAGAAAATTCTAAACAAATTAACTGTATTTAAAAAGCCTAAATACCCAATTGAAAAAGTCTTTCTAGTAGCGAAGCCTCATTCTCCAAAAAGTGACTTTCCGTCCGTGCGCATGACCTGATGTTCATAAAAAGTGACCTTATATTACACAATATACTTGTTCAAAACAACTTTTTTAAGTCAAATTCATGATGTATATTAAATATACTATATTCTACATGATCACCATGTATATGCATCTTTTTAGACATACTTTTATAGACCAATAAAGGTAGAAACTGACATTTCTTCACTATATTCATACTAATTTCTTGAAAAACTAAACTTTTCACACTTGCCTCTATGAAATACTTGTACAATGACTATATATGTTTAATATACTATATTCTAAGCCATCACTGAGCGTATGTATATGTATATATACGTATATTTGATATTTTATCCCTCTGCATAACCTTAAATCTTAAGATAATATGAATTGTTTTCACTCTAACTATAATAAACACTTGCACTGTTACTTTATATTATCATACTCATCATCATGTATATATATGCATACTTTTACTAATTTTTTATACGAAGTGACCTTATATTACACTTCAAACTTTCTCAAACGAACTTTTTGCACTTACAATCACTATATATACTGAATATACAATATTCTACGCAATGCCAAGATATATATATATATATATATATATATATGTATGTATATGTATATACATTTAATATTTGTATGTTACTTATAATCTTTAATTGAAGAATTTTTTATTATACTCTTGCGTCGACTAATCACTTACATATGTGAAGATGTGTATAACATACATATACAACTGACGCATATAAACACAAAGTCTAAAACGATAAATCTTTAATCTTGCTGGCTTTGAACATAATATTATGCCTCATAATTATAAAAATACATATAAATTGTAAAAATTTAAATCATTAACTCATTGATATATGGTTACTGCATCACAGAATCGACAATTCTTAAACAAATATTTAACAAGATACTTTTACTAAATTGTAACTTATGCATTAAATACATTAATTAAATTCTAGATTATACATAGCAAATTATAACAATCATTATTTCATTGAAAACTTAATAATAATAATAAAAATTAAAAGAAGAACAATATTTTAATCATAATTTTAACCGCTAACAAATTTTTATGCAATTTTTGACTATAATGAAATATCAATGACATATACTTTGCAATAAAATTCAACAAAATCATTTATATACAAGATAAACAATAATTTTAATAAATGAAAAATAATATACTTTACCAGTCAAGAGGCTGGTAGAAAAGATTATCTGCTACAAAAATTATAAACATTGAAGAACCTGCAACAATAAAATAATTTCCACAAAGTAAATGCTTAATAGAAAAAGTTAATAGAAAAATAGCAATAATTATTTTAATTTATAATAAATCACTTATCTAATAATTCCATTGAAGTACTTTATTGAAAGCAGGATACGCATACATGGAACACTTGTGCAATTTAACAAATTGTAATCATACTTGCACATATATCACTAATAATAAGAAAAAAATAATAACTATTTAACAATATTAGTATGCGCCAACAATATATGAAATACAATTCACAATTTAAAATTGAAAAGTCAAAACAAACTAAAATCTAAAGTACTAATTAAATATAGAGTGTAAACTTCAATATTAAAATTGAACAAACGATCCGAATCATAAACTACATAAATATTCGGGCGTCCAAGCAAAAGTGACACACCTAGCGGTAGAATTTTTTAGACTACGTATGTTCAAACGTACCCGTTTTCTTTCATCGTCAAGTCTTATCCCATTACAGTTTATTAATAATATTTGAATATCTGCATGTATGCGTGTGTGTGATTGCGCGTGCGCGTGTGTGTATGTATGTGGATGTGTTTGTGCGTATTCATCGTCGAACCTTTAAATATCGGCGAGTGCCTTATGTGAAAAGCAAAGCGTTTCGCTTTTAGCGATGTTTAAAATTATATCTTTCTAATATTTAAGATCTCAAAATTTTACATTTTGTTATAAATCAATTCGTTATTTTCTTCTTTTATTTTTTTTAATTTTTGCTCTCACATCCCATTGTTGTCAGAAGTTGTGAAATTATTTCCCTGATGCTGATATCCAAGCTCAGCCAATCTGAGACACATCGTTAGGACCTTATCGTCATCAAGATGGTGGGGGTAGAAGGTTTCCCGTCTGTTCTATAAGTGCGATTCTAAAGTAAAAGTTTCATTAGTAGTGTGTGTTATTTGTGATAATGCTTACCATCATACACATTAAAAAAAAAAAAACAAAAGGTACAATATGACTGTCGAATCTGCTAGGAATCTGTCCTCATCATCACGATCTAGACATAACCTCAAAGAAAGCAGAGAGTGTACTGAGTTTCGAAGCCAGAAGAGTAATTGCTCAAGTTAAACTGTATGGAAAGAAAAGAGTTCAAGAAGAAATATTAAACAATGTTTTTATAAAAGTTATAAACCACAATGCCGACAGGAATAACCGCACTATAGTAGGAAAAGAAAAAGATAATTATACTGTTATGAAAGCAGAAATTGTATTACTAAGACAACTAAATTCTGAATTACAAAACAAGGATAACATTTTAAAGCAACTTATAATTAAAACAACCAAAGACATGGAAAGATAAAAAAAAATCATGTGAGTCAAACCGTAACATATGCTCAAGCTACAAAAAAAGAATTTACAAAAATGAATCATATTCTAAAAATCATGGTCATACTGAAAACAAATCAAGTAAAACAAAAAACTGTCAGACCAGTAATAAACAAATTACTGAGCAAAATCATCATACCAATTCAAAAACTTCAGGACAATAAAGACGGTACCGTTGTAATAAAATGAGCAAGTAAAGATGACGTGGTGAAATCGAAAGAATAGTAAAGTAATAAAATAGGAAGTGAATACAGTGTACGTTTAGAATAGCTAAAAAATCCTAGATTAAAAATTGTGGGGGTTGACAACATTACGGATGCTGAGTCTCTGGAAGTTGATATCATCGAAAGAAATTTCAGTAATGAAGACCTATACTGTAATGTAGAACACACTTTCATGGATAGCAAAACTAACTTGAAAATTGCTATCATCAGTGTCGATGCTGACACATATAGCTTTAATGTTCCAAATGATTACAAGAATTATGTCGGTCATCAATGCTGTCGAGCCTATGATAATCTTAATATGACTCCATGCTAAAATTGTGAAAGAATAGGCCTTTTTTTTTTTAAGCGGTATTTGGAACTCGAAAGTTCATCGCCTCATCTACGTCCTATTTCTACTAGATCCGCTTTTACGTTGTCCTCCCATCTACGTCTAGGTCTACCTAGAGGTCGCGTTACCATCGGCCTGCCCTTTATGACACGCGCTCCCGTACGGTCGTCTCCCATTCTCGCTACGTGCCCCGCCCATCCCAATCTGCGTGATTTTATTATTCTGTTAATATTTGGTGACGCGTACAGATTGTGTAACTCATCATTGTGTAGTCTCCTCCATTCCCCGGTTTCCTCATCTTTCTTCAGCTCGTATATTTTCCGCAAGACTTTATTTTCAAATACCCTAAAACGGTTGTCTGCCTGCTTAGTGAGAGCCCACGTTTCGCACCCGTACAGAATCACCGGCAGTATTATTGTCCTGTATATTCTTATTTTAACGTTTTTAGACAGCACCCTCGACTTAAGTAAATAACTCACGGCGTAGAAGGCATTACCCGAATGGAGTCTCTTATTTATTTCGACGTTAATTTCGTTTTTATCATTTATGGTCGTACTCAGATACCTGAATTCGCTAACCTTTTCAAAAGTAAAATTCCCAACTCTGAGATCTCCCTCCGCTCTGCAGATGCCTAGCTTATCCACAATCATGTACTTTGTTTTTGATTCACTCACTTCTAACGCTGTATACTCCACCGATTTTGAGGATTTCCGCGTTTCTTGATACCGTTTCCCTACAATCGCCCAGTATATGCAAATCATCTGTGTAGCCTAGTATCTGCGTTGTTCCATTAAGCGTTGCGCCCAGCCGGCTAACCTGCATTTTTCTAATGACATACTCTAACGTTAAATTGAATAGCACCGTAGAGAGGCCATCCCCTTGTTTTAAACTATCGCGTATCGTGAAGGGTTCTGATACATTACCGCCTACTTGGACCTTTCCCGTGCTTCCGTCCAGACATATTTGAATTAATCTCACGAGTTTTTTTGGTACACCGAGAAGTACTATAATTTGATACATTTTGCTTCGCTTAATAGAGTCGTACGCTTTTTTAAAATCTATAAATAGTTGGTTTATGGTTTCGCAAAATTCCCACGTTTTCTCTAACAACTGTCTTATGATAAACATTTGATCGCTCGTCGATCTGTTGCGCCGAAAACCGCACTGATAATCTCCTACTATATCTTCCGCGAATGGAGTGAGTCTAGCTTGTATTACGTTTGACAGAACTTTGTAGCAGTCTGTCTTATTCCTCTTTTTAAAAATAGGTATAATGATAGATTCCTTCCAATTTTCGGGTATTGTTTCATTTTTCCAGATGGCACATACTAGTTTATAAATTTTAAAAGTGAGCTCGACGCCCCCATATTTGAGTAACTCGGCTGGTATAAAGTCATTTCCCGTGGCTTGGTTGTTTTTTAGTTTTTTAATCGCGGCCTCTACTTCTTGGTAGCTCGGTTCCTCCACGTGGAGTTGAGCAGTGTGAATTTCATACCCTAATTCTTCGCTATTTTCGTGCACGTTTAACAATTCATCGGAATATTTTTCCACAGCGACAGTAATTCGTTATCATTTGTTACGAGGTCCCCGTTTTCGTCCTTCATCAATTGCGCTCTACTCCTAAAACCCTTTCTGATGGCGATATTCCCTTTGTACATTTCGCGGGGGTTATTTTTCTTACTATTAGTTTCTATTCTCCTAATAAGTTTCTATTGATACTCCCGCTTCTTATTTCTATAGATCGCGCCCGTCTGTTTTCTTACGTTAGAATACTCTTCTACAGTCCTATCGCTTCTGTTGTGTAAGCTATCTAATTTAGCCTTTTTGCGCCTTTCAAACCAAAGTTCGCACTCTTCGTCAAACCATGGTTTGCTCTTTGGCCTTTTCTTTTTACCCAGTACTTTGTTCGCGACCTCTATTACTGTTTTATCTATGTCCCCCCATAAGCTATTCGGTTCGTCGTTCCCCTCCGGCGATGTGTTTGTTTCTTTTAGAAACCTGTTATTAATTTCTATCTGGTACCTAATTTGCTCTGTTCTATCTCGTAGCTTCTTAATATCGAAGCTTTCTACCTTATTTGTTCGCTTACTACATTGATTCGCTACTAATATAGCTCTTAATTCGGCTACTGCTAGGAAGTGGTCCGAGTCGCTATCTTGCGACGTTGCACGTCGCAGTCGCGCGAAGCATATGTTGTTAGCGCGACGAGGAAGAAAGGCTATCGGTTCCAGCGAGGCCCGCGTTTTCTCGGACGCGAGCTATGTCCCAGGAATTCATGGAATTCGCTGGCCGATGTACTCAAGGGGGAGCTCGCCGGTTCGAGCTGGCGCGAGACGAGCAGCCAATCAGCTCGTCTCCCGCCTCGCGCGGCCAATTAGGTCGCGTTATCAGATGCGCCCGGCGGCCGACGGCGGGACGCCGAGAGCGCGCGCGGCAGTGCGGCTCGGCAGTTACGTCTCAAGCCTCGTGGACATACGTTGACGAGAGATCGCGCGCGACAGTGAGAAGTGATAGAGAGAGAAACAGCAGCAACACGACTGGACAACTGCCCCGTGGACAAGCAATCCCCGGAGACGATCATCCAGCCGTGCCACCAAGGAAGGACACCCGGACGAGATCCTCACCCACCCCGAGTGGTATGCGGTGCGGGCGCGATAGTGAGAGAGAGAGAGAGAGAGAGAGAGAGAGAGAGAGAGAGAGAGAGAG
>QLSS01000208.1:161914-174298 GCA_024372645.1 Trichomalopsis sarcophagae | reverse complement strand
AGAGAGAGAGAGAGAGAGAGAGAGAGAGAGAGAGAGAGAGAGAGAGAGTAGATGCATCGTTCGCTTCGCTGTTAGAGCGAGCAGCACCGAGCATTCGAGGCTCGCACGTATATATGAGAGTAGAGGTGTGACGGCGAGCCCTTCGTGGCTATTGTACGTGGGCGGCTACGGCCACCACGTTGTAGGGAAGGGGTTGGGTAAAATACATGTGCAATAAAACTGTTAACCCTTGTGGGATTATTTCTGCCTTCCTCCACCACGTTCTCCCAAACGTCTGCAATTACATCAAATCCTGCGAATAAAGAAAAATCCTAGCGCGTTCGAGGCGTTAGGTGTTGCGCACCTGTGCTGGAGGCACAGTGTCGCAATTGGCATCCCTTGTGGGAATTTCGTGATCGCCGAGGTGAAGAGGAGGGGAAATCGGGAGTGTGCTTGAGTGTGCGTGTGAGTGAGTAAGCGCGATGAATCGGGCGGCAATTAACCAAACGCATGCAGCCGTAATGCAACGGCTGATGCATAGCTTACGCGAATTTCGTGCGATAAAATTTAGGATTGACGGATGGCAGAGTACGAACTCAATGAAGTGCTCGAGGGCAGAGGTTTTGGCTTGCGTGGCTCTGCTGAGGTTCGTCGCGATCGATTGTTGCGTGCGTATATTTCGGAAGCCAATACAGCTTTAGACGGAGTGCCGTTGTATGAATGGGATATCGAAGGTAAGAGGGTTGCGATATCCAGCGAAGAGATAGAGCGGCGTATTTTATGAGAAATTCCACCAAAGAGAGGAAAGAAGAGGAGGGTGAACGAGGACAACCAGGTGAGGTTGGTCAATCCACGTTCTAGTGAAAGCGAGAACGGAGGAGACGATCACCGAGCCGGTGTCAATATAAATGTGCCACCGAGTACGGCAGTAGCGACTACGACGTCATCGAGTGTAGTCACCTCACGGGCTGGAGCGGCCCTGGTGACTGCTACGGCGGCGCTATCGGGACGACCGATTACCTCCGCGGTAATTGGGAACCTGATACCGCCTCCGACTGCAGCACAACGTGGCTACCAGTTCGAGAACCGCATGCCGGTGAGACATCCGGGAGCGGGGGAGTACTTCTCGGCTCGGATAGTGCGCGGTATAGACGAATCGCCTATTGCCCGACCGGGACTTAGAGAAGTTCCGAGCAGGGTTCCTGTCGCGGAAAACCGACCTCAGCTAGGAAGAGAGCGATGGTATACACCATCAACTACTCTAGCTGGAGGAAAGCTTTCCGCAACTGCCAACGGTGACGAGCGGAGAAATGAGGAAAGCTCGTCGGTAAGCTCAAGAGCGGGTAGAAGTTCGGCCGATAGCGAAAGAGAGAGTGCGAATCGGTATCTGGAAACGAACGAGCGCCTGAATGAACGTGTGACTCGTATAGGGGAACTCCGTGCAAACGGAATGACCTACGAGCAAGCCAGAGAGAGGGCTCTTGCAGAGGAGCTCGAACTTGAGGGCCAGCGCATTTTTAATCAGGCGATGGAAGAGTTCGATATGGAAGAGGAGGAAGAAGAAGTACGACGACGGCATCAACGCAATCTTCAGAAATTGCGTGAAGAAGCGTTGAACCAGGCGCGTCAAATAATTAGCCAGAAAAATAGTTTTCGTAAAGAGGAAGACCCGAGACCGGAAAGTCTCAGGCGAACATCGACGCCGGCTATAAAACGGCCAACATCGCAGTGTCAGAGGCGTGAGAGCGAAAGAGTTGCGGAGTCCATTAGTCAGTCAGAGAACCAGAAGGGAGAGAGAAAACGGTTCTTCGACGGGTCAAGACCAACGTACAGGAGTTCGGAGAGTCATTCGGACGTCCCTCACGCGAGCGAGAGTCGCGCGAAGAGAACCCGGAGAAGCAAGCGTGGACAGGGAGGCAG
Source organism: Trichomalopsis sarcophagae (assembly GCA_024372645.1). Lineage (NCBI taxonomy): Eukaryota > Metazoa > Arthropoda > Insecta > Hymenoptera > Pteromalidae > Trichomalopsis > Trichomalopsis sarcophagae. Next base: position 172,399 of record QLSS01000208.1, on the reverse strand, counting down.
GAGAGAGAGTGCCGCGAAAGTGCAAAGTCCAAGAGAAAGCGTGAGTCTCTTGAGCAGCAGCGACGGCGAATTCGAGCATACCTCGAATCATACGTCGTCGGAAAGAGTTTCGGTGCGAGGTTCTCGAAATGAGAAGCCGAACAGAGCTCGAGACATCATTAAAAGACTCAAGGACTGGGGTTTCCAGTTTTCCGAAGTGTTTTTGGAGAGGTTGAGTGATTGCCGAAAAGGTACTCGAGCTTCGGATACTGACTGGATAAACATCTTGTCCTGTATTTTCCAGGGTGAGGCGGGTCGTTGGTTTTGAGCAAAGAGAGGGAAAATTCAGACGTGGACGGAGTTTTGTCGAGAGTTTAAATCACTTTCGGAGCGAAAGGGCTCATGGGACGCGAGTCGTCGAGCGGCCTTGGGCCATCGTCGCAGCTGATCTCATGGAGTTTCCTCCGAGCAAAAATCGATTCAAATATCTAGTCGTCTTTCAAGACTTGTTTACACGCTGGATTGAATTGAAGCCGTTGAGGAAGGCGGATGCGTAGTCAGTAGCCAGAGTATTTGAGGAGTTAATTTTATTCAGGTGGGAAACCCCTGAATATTTTCTAACAGATAACGGCAAAGAAGTTCGACAACCAACACTTGAAGAAGGTATTGGAAGTCTACGGTGTAAAACATATCACCACTCCGCCGTATCATCCTCAGGCAAATCCCGTCGAGCGTACGAATCGCACGCTTAAAACGATGATCGCGATGTATGTGAAAAACGATTACTCTGGGCAATGCAACGGATTTGCATCTCCACGAGTTTCGTCATGCCATTAACACGGCGACGCAAGCTTCTACTAGAGTCTCTCCTGCATTTCTCAATTACGGGCGACGTCCTCGCCCGGTGTTGAGTTGACGACGGGAAATCGAGGGAGAAAACCTCGTGGAAAGAAGGGAACCAGATGAGTGGGTAGACAGAATGAAAAGATTAGATATGCTGCGAGATTTAGTAGGGAAATACACGAGCTGCTGCCGCGGCGGAGGAGAGAAAGAGGAAGAGCGAAGAAGAGAAGAAGGAGAGAGAGGAAGAGGAGTATCGTCAGCAAGAGGAGCAGTATTTATTAGCCGGGAGGAGGCGGTAGCGGCAAGAAATGCGCGTCGCAACGCAGCTCGAGCCGCCCGGAGAAGAGAGGCGAGGCGGATCGGAAGAGAGACGAGAGAGGAGACCGAGGCTTGCCTACCAGCCCGGGACCAACCAGTCCCTGTGGCGAGGACAGCGGCCAACGGCTCCAACGAGAGAGGTAGAGAGAGATTAGATTAGATTAGATTATAGTAAGAATTAGCATTATGCAGTTAAAGTAAAAATAGTAAATATAAATTAGAAGTAAAGTAAGTTGAGGCGTGTGTAGAGTAAGTGTAGTGTAAAAGTGTACTGATAGTGAAGATGATTAGTATGAGAATGAGTAAGTGTGTGCGTGTACATGAATGTCGATGAGTTATGTGTTTTCAAGTTTAAAGTAGTAGTCTTTAGCAAGCCTTTTGAAGGTGACAGTAGATGAGGTGTTTCTGATGTGAGATGGCAGGCTATTCCATAAGTATGAGGCGCTGATATGAAACGAGTTCCTCAGCGTCTCAGACGCGAAGGCAGGTATTTCCAGTGGTGTCACGTCACCCCTCACAGGCCGGGGCGAGACGCGGAAGTCAAAGAAGGCCAGTACGTATGATGGTACGACCGTGTTAAACATTTTACGAAGGAAGCAGACTGTGAAATACTTCCTGCGTCCAGCAGTGGTTAGCCACTGCAGCTTCCGCCTGTACGGGGAGATGCGCTCATCCCTCCTTACACCATAGATGTACCGGATTCCTGTATTCACGAGTCTCTGTAGTTTTAAGTCGAGTTCATAAAAAAGTAAAGCCTGTACATTAGCGAGTGAGCACGCTTACACACTTGTGTAACATGCTCCTTCCATGAGAGTTTAGAGTCAAGCACCAATCCCAGATTGCGCACGGAAGACTCAAAGCTGACCTGGACACCCCCGATATTAATGAAAGTGTTGGCTGTAGAGGGAAGTAGATATATGTAGTAGCGGGAGCCCAGGACAATTGCCTTGGTTTTAGTAACATTAAGTTTAAGTTTGTTTTGCGCAGCCCAGCCCGTTATCCTCTCGGCATTAGCACTCATCCTGTTTGATAAAGAATCGAGCTCCTCGAGGTGGCAATGACTGTAGATCTGCAGGTCATCCGCGTAGATGAGATGGGAAACATCGGAGTCTAGGCAGAAACCGATGTCATTGATGTACAGAGCGAACAGCAGGGGACCTAAGACGGAGCCCTGCGGGACGCCGATGTTAAGATGCTGCAAGGAAGAACGCTCGCTACTGTCACCAACGACAGCCTGCTCTCTTCCAGTCAGATAGGAGGCAAACCAGCGGATAACCTGCTTAGAGAAGCCAAAAGTTGTTAGCTTCCTCAGGAGCCGGACGTGGCACACAGTGTCAAACGCCTTGCTAAAATCAAAGAGCAGAAGGAGTGTCACTTTCTTTTTATTTATCCTGACCCTGACATCGTTAGTTAGCTTAATTAGGCCAGACTGAGTGCTGTGGCCGGTGCGGAAGCCTGTCTGATAATTGTCTAGTAAGAGCCTTGATTCTAGGTATTGCGAGACCTGCTTGTGCACCAGCCACTCCAGGGCTTTGGAGAGAAAGCAAAGAAGTGAAATCGGGCGGTAGTTAGTCAGGGTTGTTGGTGAACTGACTTTGTTGAGTGCACGCACCAGTGACAATTTCCAGGAAGATGGGAAACGGGCCTCGCTCAGAGACAGGTTGAAGATGTGACATAATACAGGAGCGAGAACTGGCAGTGCTTTTAATATAACAACCTGGGGGATGCCGTCGCTTCCCCTCGCCTGGGTGTCGAAGTGCGACACTGCACTCAACATGTCCGATTCCGTTATAGGGATGAACTCGAAATGTTCCGGGAGGTCAAGACTTTCCAGGGTTAGAAGATAGTTCTCAACAGCAGGCGCTAGCGGATCATTGGAGATCGAGCTAAAATGCTTGTTGAGCTCATCTGTGCTAAAGCGAGGTGGTAATGGGGCCTTAGTGGCGGAAATTCCAAGTTTCTCCAGCTCTATCCAGATCTCGGCGATATCAGTCAAGGTTGACAGGCGTGAATAGTAATAATCCAGCCTGGCTTCCTCGACCTGTTTATGAGTATAGTCCCTAGCTTGTCTGTATAAGCGGAGATCTGAATCAAGCCTGGAGTTCCTGAAACGCCTGTATAGTCTATCCCTCTCGGATACAAGGTCACGAAGAGCCGTGGAGAACCACGGGTGACGCTGTTTTTTAGGTGTTACAGTCCGTGATGGGGCGAGTTGATTAATGGCGTTAGTAAGGTTAGCGTTAAGTGTAGAGATGCATTCGTCAAGTGATGATAGGGTGAGAGGTGACCAGTCACATGCGCTAAGAAAGTCCCTTAGCTTCTCGGCGCAGATTCCTTTAAAGTTACGGTAGTTGTATGTGCTAGGTATGTGTCGTGGAATCTGTACGTCGAGAGTGGTCGTGATAAGGTCATGTCCGTTGATGAAAGGTGAGTCTGCCTTCCAGTGTGACAGCAGGCGATCCTGCTCGTCGATCAGACACAAGTCAAGCCAGGTATCAGAACCCTGTTTATGGTGCGTGACACCATATGGGACGGAAGAAAGGGAATTTTCATCAATGAAGGCCCTGATGAAACTGGCATCTTCAGAGGATGAAAGCTGATCAGAGTTGAAATCTCCCATTATGACCTTCGTTGAGTAATTGTGCATGTGGGTAGTTAGCTGGTCTATAAAGTTAGAGCCCTGAAAGAATGGAGCGTGAGGAGGACGATACACAACTCCCACGAAGATCGGAGAGATTCCCTTTGCCGATACCTCACAGAAAAGGTATTCAGGCTTACCCGGCCTGCCAAACCGTTCACCGTCAGATGATGAGATAACGCTAGCCGTCAGTGATATATGTATGTAGAGGGCCACACCTCCTCCGTTTCTGTTTCTGTCCCGTCTGTAAAGTACGTAGTCGTCCAGTGAAGGGATGGACGTTACCTTTTCGCTCAACCAGGTCTCAGTAACAGCTATTACGTGGAAAGGAGAGCGAGTGGATAAAAAGAGCCTGATCATTTCAATGTGACCCGTAAGCGAGTTCGCATTGAAATAACAGTCTCGTAGACCCTCGGACAGAGACGCTTCAGAGCCGGGTGAAAACGTGGCAGATGAGCTTGATAGTGGGTGTGGTGAGATGATATGTTTGTGTTTGAGCCTCAGTGTAGAGCGATGTCGGCAGTGAGAGGGAGCCGGGCTAAAAAAGCATCCAGTTCAGCGTCGGTGTTGATGACGGTGGCCCGCTCCCTGTCGTCGTTGCAGCGCACGTAAAGCCTTCCTTCTCGGATGAACGTGCGGCAGCCCTGCCTCCTCTTGGCCTCCAGCCTGGCCCTCGAACGCAGCTTATGGACGTCAGAGGGAAGCAGCTCGTTGATGTTTATGAGCCCTTGATGGTCAGGGCTCAGAGCTTTAGCTTCCTCCAGCAAGGAAGCGTCCAGTTCGCTGGTGTGCAGCTTACGTTTCCGGGCCTTAGCGATTACTATGGAGCGTGCAAGCGCGCTTGTTGGATACATCAAGTCTCCCCATGGTCCTGACTGATGCTATATCCCTTCTGAGGACCGTGGGGTCAAGCGCGCTCACGACTGAGTAGGCGAGGAGGTGCAGCGAGGTTTCGCGGGTGTAGTGTAGGCCAGTGACGACGATCACGCTGTTGGATGACTGCTCTTGTCGCCTCCTGACCTCAGCCAATTCGCTGCGCAGACTACAGATCTCCGCAGCGCCCGGCATAGTACTGCTGCTGTCCTGCTGCGTTGTCAGGCTCCTCGACGAGAGGTCTTCTATTTGTGCCTGCAACTCGGTGATGGTGGACTCAGCATTTTAAATGCGAGTCTTGAGTGCAGGCAGCTCATCGAGGGCCTTGAGACGCTTCTCCAGCGGTCCAAGTCGCTGCTCAATCTTGGAGATCCTCTCTGACACGATGTTCTGCGTCTTGAGGGATTCCGTTTGAGCGTTGCGGATGTCGTCTAGAGCTCCGCGAATATCCATCAAAGCCGCCTCAATGGACGGCGTAGGTGTCGTTGCGCCGGCCAGGCGGGTTGGTGATGTATTCCGCGAAGCGTTGGCTGATGGTGGTGCCGACCGCGTCTTCTTGCCCGCTGGTTGCTGCTGTTTGGGAGTACCCTTGCCTGCTGCTGTTGTTGCAGTTACTCCCAACACAGTTGTTGCAGCAGAGGATGATTTTGTCCTCGCTTTGCCTCCCCTGCCGTTGCTCTCCGCACAGGAGAGACAGGCTATTGTTTGCCTGTCGCTCATCACCATAGCCTTGACGTTGACAGTGTTCTGACACTTTACGTGGAAGTATAAACCACAGTGTTCACATATTTTTGGGTCTTTATGCTGAATCGGTTGTTTGCAGCTGCTGCATTGTTGAAATGTCACTTCCACGTTCTTCTCGCCGTTTGCACTCATTTCTCGTCGATAATTTATTGGCAGTCGGTGAGGCAGATATTCGTTAAGAGTGATAGATTATCGACGGAGTGAAAGAGTAGATGGTGTGACTCTTACGGCTAGATGGCGTGTTAGTGGAGAGAACGTGAAAGTGAAAGTACCGACCTCGGAAAAGTGTGAAGACGTCTTGAAGATTCTCCCACGATGTAGCAGGTGTCGCCACGATGTAGATTTGAGAAGGAGACACCGTGCAGGTGCGAAAACAAGCCAAGCCAAGCGGAGCAGATTTGTAGGTTAGGAGCAGTGTAGAAAGTTGGCAGATGAAGTAATGAGTTAAAAGAATTGCAGCCTTCGGTGATTTATATATCAGCGTGAAGGTTGCAAAAAGAAGCGTGCAACTATCTACAACAGAAGAGGGCCCGAAGGCAAGAAGCAGCAGAATAATAGATCAAAAGAATGGCAGATCAGCTGAACTGTCAACTGTACTCACCAGAGAGAGAGAAGGAGAGAGAGAGAGAGAGAGAGAGAGAGAGAGAGAGAGAGAGAGAGAGAGAGAGAGAGAGATGAGAGACGCGAGGAGAGTCATTGAAGATCGGTCGGCGAGTCGAACGTCGCTCCTCCGACCGCAGGACCTTGCCCGTTAAGGAAAGGGGAGCGTGGTTCGGAGGACTTCGTCCGATTTCGACGAATCCGACGATCGACCCGGCCCCATACAGTTGCTTTAACTGTTGGCAGCCGGGTCATAGTGTTATCCAATGTCCGAAGGGAATCAGCCGTGATTTCTGCGAAAATTGTGGGAGACACGGCGTCCAGTTGGCCAGCTGCCCGCGGTGCGCCGAGGCCTTCCGGAGCCGTCAACAGCGAGGAGGAGGGGGGTACGCTCCCATCGAGACGGCCAGTGGCATCAACACTGGGGAAGACTGGGACGAACCCGGGGACCATCGTCAGCGAGAAGAGCGAGAGGCCCGTGAGCGTCGAGAGAGAGAAGAGAGAGAGGCATACGATCGCCGCATAAGAGAGGAGAGGCAGCAGCGGGAGGCGAGGTATCGTGAGGAGGTCGAAGCGATGGTATCACGAGAGCTGTACCAACAGCTCTACCAGGAAGCAGAGAGGGACGGTCTCCGCCGCCGCCAGCCAGAGGAAGGGGTTCAGAGGCGCCCGATCCATGTCGTCAGGGAGGTCTCTAACCATGGAAAGCAAGAGGAGAGGAACATCCTCCTTCAAATCTTATGAGGCTCGTCCTTCGGCGCATATACGGAAGACGTCGCGAGGAGTGAATAAAAGGAGCCGTCAGGGGACCGAAGCCTGCCTACCAGCCCGAGACCAACCAGTCTCTGTGGCGAGGACAGCGGCCAACGGTTCCGACGAGAAGAGAGAGAGAGAGAGTGAGAGAGAGAGAGAGAGCCTTGTGTATGTCCTTGTGCTTAAAACACGTAGTTTCGATTATAAGATCTTTAGCCGCCGCGAAAGTTATGACCCTAATACCGTTATCATTGCTGGCTTCGTGCAGGCTTTCCTTCCCTATAGTAGACCTAAACATTTCCTCCCTACATATTTAGCATTGAAATCGCCTAATACTATTCTTGTGTCGTAAGACGCGAACTGGTCGATTACCTACTCTTTAAATTTCGTAATAGAGATCCTTAGCTTCTTATTCTTTGTCCTCCGTAGGACAGTGTACATTAATAAATACATAACTATACCATTTACCTTCGATAATGATGTACGAGAGCCTATCATTAACGGATTTGAAACTTTTAACCGAATGTATGATGCTTTTGTTTACAAGAAATCCGGTGCCTAGAGATCCCCCGCTGCCGGCCCCATATAGGTACGTAAAGTTACCCGATGCTAGTACTCCGCCATCTGGCCACCGCGATTCCTGTATTGCTACTAAATCTAGACTGTACATATCAGCTTCCTTTACGAGTTCTTTAAACGCACCTGCTCTGTATAGACTGCAAACATTCCAAGTTCTGACCCTGAAGTCCCTTTTGATTTGGTTTTGATTTTTTTGAGCCATGATAGTATGTTAAACCCGCGCGCATTGGATTCTGTTGCGATCGCAGGTGAGTCCACCGTTCTAGAGGTGATAACCCTCATACCTCTCTAGAACTAAGTATAAGAGCTTTTCGACTTTGACAAGGACAGTGTCGACTTGTCGTCAGACACACTACAGTTTCATTCTCTCATCCTAGCGCCCCCCTGCAAGGCAACGCGCCTTCGCTGGCATCGTTACCGCGTAATACCAGGTAACAAATCATTCTACACATCCCCTTTCGGGGCAGTTGTCATCTCTCCCGCATCCTCCTCGGCAGCAGGATTTTTGCCCATTTTTGTACTGTGTGATAAAAGAGATAGATTGAGAGATAAGAGATAACGTAAAGTGTTTTTTGTTGTGGTGCTCATCACACCCACGCCTGTTCCTATCGGCTGTCCGCAGCTGCTTATTCAATTTATTCGCAGTTTATCTCTTTCTCAGGGGCTGTTCCTCTATCCGCAACCCGAGGACGCGTTGTGTATTGGTGATAGGCCATAATATGAAAAATTGCGAAAATAAAGCTGTGTTTCTGAGATGTGTTGGTGATCATCAAACAAAAGACCACGATGCTAAAATACCGATTAAATGTCATAACTGCTGTTTCGGCAGAGAAAAATATAAAGATAATAAAAATGTAAATCACTTAGCAACTGACACGGACAAATGTACTTATTAAAAGTTTGCGATATAAAGAAAAATTAGCAGCACTGACTATCCAACTAAACCTAAAATTCCAGATTTCCTTGGATTTAATGGAAATCTATCCAAACCGTCAACTGCAAAAAAGAACACTGCAGACCATCGATACATGAATAATAAACAGTATAACAAAGCAAAATCGTCAGAGATAAGGTCAAAGGATGAGAAAATGGGTGACGTATGATACTGCAGCGTCATCGACAACGAAACTGAAATTCAAGATGCTGACGTATTGAATAACATAGTCGGTGTTAGTGATTTTAATATCTTGTATATAAACATAGGAGGCCTTAAATCTAATTTTAAACCGCTAGAAATATTCATTGAGAGACTGACAACTAAGCCAGACTTGAACGTTTGCTAGAAGTCATGATACTTGAAATATTTTGAATATTTTAACCATAAATAATGGTACAAATGTTAGTGTAACAACGTTATACAGATACCATGATATTTTAAAAATTGTATTTTTTAATTCAGGGAACGATTATATTAAAGCAAATTATTCCTGGAAAAATCATCTAGTGATTAGCGATTTTAATATTAACATTAAAAAAGATGATCAGAGGCAAATGATATTTTAAATAAATTTTTAAAAATAGGTTTTGTATCATTATTTACCGGCATTACAAGGCCAACCAATAACAACTCGAATTTCTTGTATAGACAAAGTATTTTTGAAAACAAATCATCTGAATGCGAAATCTTACAAGCTGTTTTACTGATCACTACCCTCTTTTTGTCGCTTTATCAGTTAACAAAAACAAAAATAAGCAGAGTAATAAATATAAATATTTAAACTATAAAAAATTAATTTATGAAAGTAAAAAAGAGAATTGGGATCGAATAAACAGTTTAAAAGATCTGGACAAAGCTGTTGAATCACTTATTAGTAAAATAAAAAAAAACCACTGCCAATTCATTGGCACGTAGCTTCCTCGGACTAAATTTATATCTACAATAAATAAAATATTGTTTTAATATATATATATATTAAATATTTAATATATCAGCTTGCTGATGTATGAGGCAATTTTTGATACATAATTCAATATATAAGTTTTTGATGGTTCATTGTCCATAAGTTTGCAGACCTCTCTTTTTTTATTATAGAATACGAACACAGCCGTCAATTTCTCTTTCACAGAAATTCACGCATATTTACATATGTTTCTAACCAACATAACGATCAAAACAACTAGCTATTCATTAGATAGGCCGGTCACGCAATTTTTGAGAATACGATTTTTCCATTTTAGCTCTTTACTCGAAAACAGCTTGACAAAATCGTTTGAAAATTCAGCAGCAGATAGCTTTTTTTATGGTGGATGACCAAATAAAATTTTGAAGCATTTAACTACATTGTTCTAGAGATATAATGAATTAAATAATTTTCAAAAAATAATTGAAACCTTAGTAGTAGAGGCAAGACTGCTACTGCGCCATGCAACTCCTGCGCCACCAAATACCGACCAATGGTAACTCATACTAGTAGGTGCCTGTTTTACCGACAGAGCATTGCATGTCGGCCGTGCTGCCAGCGGTGGCGCCCCCGTAAACCAGTGTTATCGACGGTGGCCCCCATTACTGACCCCCACCCCTCCCCATAGCTCAGAGTGAGCATCGGTAATTTACTTTATCGACCTGCAATGCGATGGATAATTTGGAATAGGATTTGCAGGATTAAAGGTTGAGATAAAGTAGTGTTGCCGACTGTGTCGCCTCCGTTACCGACCCAACCTGTTTGATCAAACATGGTTGGTTAAAATTTCAATGTGGCTGATTTGTTCAGGAGCTGACATCTAGACGCTGGCTGAGTCTCTGAGCAATGAGCATCTAGCCATCCTGAGGGCTTATAAAACTTCTAATAATATTTAGGCAGGGCATATACAAAGACTTCATCAGTTTTTGATGCTACTGATGAAGGAATAGGATTTTAGGATTTCGTGATAGTACAAATATAAATTCAGTATTCATGATATATTTTATGCTTTATTTATAAAAATTCTTATTTTTTATATGAGTATACATATTGTATTATAGCTAAAACATATATAGAAGCTCTTATAACTAAAACACATCTCAAAATTTTTAAAATAAATACATGAAAATTCTTGAAGAAATAAAATAGTGATATTGGCATCTAAACATGTTAACCCTTAAGAAGAAATGTGAAATACCGTGCCTATGTGTATATATATATATATATATATATATATATATATATATATATATATAT